>JANFOE010000501.1:0-138344 GCA_025667525.1 Glebionis coronaria | reverse complement strand
TATATATATATATATATATATATATATATATATATATATATATATATATATATATATATATATATATATATATATATATATATATATATATATATATATATATTATATATATATATATTATATATATATATATATATATATATATATTATATATATATATTTATATATATATATATATATATATATATATATATATATATATATAATATATATATATATATATATATATATATATATATATATATATATATATATATATATATATATATTTATATATATATATATATATAATATATATATATATATATATATATATATATAATATATATATATATATATATATATATATATATATATATATATATATATATATATATATATATATATGATGTAATTTGATTACATGATTGTTTGATGATTATTTCTATATTTATACGAGGTATTATTACGACGTAGATTGTCACAAGAAACCCTAACTCCCCTTGTAAATCAATCGAAGCTATTCTCGTAGGAATTCTAGCTATCCTAGATGTAAACCAAGTTGTGGATATTTATAATCCCAACAAAATGGTTGATATTCGTAGAAATGTAGATATTAGTTGATTGTGATATTGAGAAAGAATTGGCGAGATTAAAACTGATATCGATGTCATGACGATCTTTCCTTATAGAGTGGAGTTTGACAAAACGTTACCACCTAGAAAGATGTCATCTGATTCGTTGTCATCCAATTCTTAAATTGTAATCGAAAGGGTTAATGTTGCACTTGAGGTTGTCATTGGAACCATTACCCAAAAGCCTCATACCACTAGTACCTTTCCGAGAAGTCTAATTGAATGTGTGAGTCATTTCATACTAGTGACTCATTTGATTACTATTGTTGTAAGAGCTACAGGATTGGAAATTAAGTGTTGTTCATATTGAGCTTTTATTACCCTTTCAAGATCTAAGGATAAGATTGAAAGTATTGGAGAATGAGGTAGGATATCGAATTGAGTATAAGTTGATTGAAACTTGAATAGAGTAAAATTTAACTCGTATCGAATATGAGATTGTTAAGAGGAAGTCGTTAATTCCTGTGATTGAATTATAAGGTTTTAATTGATTGTTGATTCGTGTTAAGGGTTGTTCCTAGGCCATTGTCCACTAACGAGGACACCCAGTGTCCAAGAAATAAATTGAAGAAATCTTCTTCTGAGTTGAGACCGATGGATCTTCTAGGACATGTAGAACACCTAATGATTCTTGTAGATTAGTATTCATTGTGGTATCTTTTAAAAATAATCCCAAACTTAACTGAGACATCCGTTGGTAGGATGAGTTCTTGGAATTGTATGACATAGTGACACGTAATGTGTTACGGTACAATTTTGACTTGTTTGTGATTAATGAAAAGACTACCTTTGATTGCTAAATTCTACATGTATCGATGTTATCTATCTTTTCTTGCTTCTTTCTAATGTTCGCATTAGTGATGCAACTATTGAACAAGTACTCATCTCGATTTGAGTTACGTTGTGGATTATTCTTTTTGAGTGCCATCAAGGTCATGAACCTCATGATTATTTGGCTAAAGCTCATTTCCTGATATATTGCAGTTAGTTCTTGGTGAACAACTTTTCATCACTCTTTTGCAGATCACTCATTGTTTTTATAAGATAAAACATTATCCCTTGAGAAAAATTGAATTTTCATCACTATAAGGATTATTCAAAGTGATATTTATAAGTTATTTTTATCGAAATGAAGTTGTTTATAAAACACCTTGGAAAACTTAATTGTTTTCATAACAAAGAAAATCTTTGTAAATTTATTTTTGATTCTTATTTAAGAATTAAGCATGAAAATGTTTTTATTATAAACATGATGATAAAATTTTGACAAACTGAGTATTGCATCGTTAATCTTGAAATTGTATATTGTTGCACGCCTACATACAATTTGGAAGTGACCATGCAAGGCTGATTAGTAGTCACCATGAAATTATTAATAAACACTAAATTTTCTTTGAAGATTGTGAAAGATAAATTTTTATGAGATCCGCAAGAAGTGAAAAATAGGGACATATTGATAGGGACACCTACATATGTGCCCGTACCATTTATTCTTCTGAGTCTAATTTACTCATCTGTGGAACTTGTCTTATTTGACAATTGATATTCCCTTCTTGTCTAATTCTCCCGTGGCGAGATTCTTTGAAAAAGTATATGATTACCGAGTGTTGATACCCGACTGGATGTATCGACGTTCCTATCATTTCTTTTGATTAGATTTCATTTGAATGATCTGGGTAACGATCCGAGGAGCTTTCGAATGCGTACTCAAATTATGAAAACATAGGATATATTGATATTTATTAAATGTTTTCGTCTGTATCTGATTTGAAATTGTATCGCGTAGATTATGCGTTGACCTTACTCTTTTAAGGTTAGTTATGTTTCCTGATATCCTTGAATTTGTGAAGGATTATGAATTATTATTAGTCTTTTGAGAAGTTCACATCTTATCAACGGCAATAAAACTAGAAAGTTGGTAGTGCCAGTAGAATGGATTGATTGATTATGACATGACGACATTGTCTTAATTGATGGGAACTCGATTAGAATTCCCCTAAAAGAAAAGATGTTGATTATAAAAAGTAATCTAAATAATTCTTGATGGATGACCATATCCTGCATTTAGACTTGAAATTATACCGTGAATGGTTATGAATTAGTCATAGATATTATAATCTAGAAAGAACATAAAGTAAATATATTAAAAGATGTTTCTGTTATCTGAAACTTTAGGAGGTATTTGCTGGTAAATTACCTAGACTTTCGCCATTAAGGCAAGATGAATTTGGTATTGATTATATTCCCGGTGTTTCACTTGTGGCATGTGCACTCTACGTCAGCACCATCTGAATTAAAAGAATTACCGTACAACTAAGAGAGTTGTCGGAGAAAGCTTTTATTCTACCAAGTTCGTCATCATGAAGAGCTATGGTGTTATCATTCCTTATGTTTATTGATTACCGTGAACTAGGTAAATTGACGATTAAAATCTATATCCACTACCCAAGATGATAGATTGTTCAATCATTTACAAGGTTCTAGCGTATGTTTTAAAAAAAAATTGATCCTCGGCATGGTTATCATCAATTTCGCATCCGCGAAAAAGATTATCTCTTCCAATCACTACATCCGGTACTTGTAATGAACATTATGAGTTTCACGTGATGTCGTTTGGATTGACTAATACACATGTAGCATTCATAAATTTATTGAATCACGTGTGTAGGCTGTAATTTGATAAATTCATGCTTGTGATCATTAAGGACCATTTGTTTGTTTATAAGTATAAGAAGGAGTTAGTAATTATTTATAGATTGCCCTGAATTGACCGAACAATAAAAACCTGTACCTTAAATATTTAACATGTGATTAAAGACTAAATCCTTTACATTATTTGACCGTGTGATTAATAGAAAACGGAATCTATATTGACTCTTCAAAATTTAGAGCCCTTTTAAGACTTTGGGTTTTACCAAAAATAAAGTGGAAATATGTTTTGACAAATGTTTCAACAAAGGATTTTTAAGGGATTATTCCCTTATACACAAATCATTTAACTAAACTCCTGTTTAGGGGTAAATGTTCGTGTGTAGTTCTAGACAACCTAAGAGGGATCGAGGAAACCGTTAAACCATGACTTGAAATTTAAAACGACAATTTTTGCTTTTCAATTAAGAAAATTTTGACCAAAGAATAAACAAAGATTTCTCGAACATTTACGGATCTTATTAATTATTTTAATTATTTTCGATAAATCAACAAAAATCTTGTTAATTAAATTCAAATTTATTTTGAACCTTTTTCATATAATTGGTCGAACTAAGCAATTTAAAATTTTTACGTTTATGTTTTATAAAAATTGAATATTTATTATTTAATTACTTGAAGTAATTATCGACGCTTTAAACGTCGGAATGAGCAAAACTGATAAAAACAATGGTTGAGATGGAACTAAGACTTAGAAAATGTGAAGAAAGAATTTTCGAATAAAGACGGTCATGATATTTATTCCATCTAGGAAAGTGAACGTAATTACTGACACATTATATAGGAAGGACAAAGAATCAATTAGGATGTGTTCCTTAATAATGAATGTGCAAAATAAATTGCCGAACAATTTAAAAATAGCCGATGCTTGTAAGAAGGATAATATGAATAATAAAAAGGGGTTCGCGGCTAATATGAACCATTAGAATTGAGGAGCCGATGGCGTTAAATGTATAAAAGGACACTTGTGTTTGCCTAAATATGGAGATTTTGAGATGTAGTCATGTTGGAATCTTGTAAGTATAAGTATTCTATTCATGACATTTATGATTTAATGTATTTTTATCTGAAGAAGTTGTACTAATGGAAAATTATGAAGGCAGACATCGCCTCATGCATTAGTGAACGTCTAGCTATTGCAAAGGTCATCATCTGAATTTGATTCGATTTGGGTCATCGTCGACAGACTGACCAAATCTGCTAATATCATTCCTGTTAATGATAGATTCTTGATGAAGAAATTGACTCTTTTGTATTTAAAGGAGTTGTGTAAACATGGTGTGCATGTATCGATCATCTCTATCAAGATCCTCGCTTCGCATCGAATTTCTAGAGATTTGCTCAGAAGTCATTAAGAACGAATCTTGATGAGAGTACTGTATACCACCCCAATCGAAGGGACGAGGTAAAGTAACGACACAAAATACTATAAGTGCTGTTTTATGTTTGAATGATTGACCTTTGGTAATGAACCGTATAATCTTTTTCGTTTGAAGAGATTATCATTGAAAACTATCATATTAGGATCAAGATCGAATCTTGTTAAGATTTAAATATTAGAGCATCTGTAAGTAGGAGTTGAGATGAAGACACCCGACATACACCCATTGTGAGTTGGACATGTCTTTTAGGTTTAAGGTTTCCTATGATGGCGAACCTAACCTTACAAAATACTCGACCCGCGAGACCTAAAATAGTTGTTGAAATTAGGATCTGATTATTGATTGCCGGGTAGTGGGCAGGAAGTTATGTGAATATGCAATGTATATCTTGAAGTGCCAGATGGGGAGCGAGCTAAGCTATAGAGAGAAGGAGGGAATGCTGAAGTTATGCCAAAAATTTTAACCATGGAAAAATGAATTGATGATCTGAAGGATCATAGGATATAAGTCCCCGTTGTATGGGACCATTGAGATGATGTAAAAATTGGTTTGAAATGCATATAAGTTGGATCTACTCTAGGACTTCAAGGGCTGCGTGAATTATAATTCGTATATCTAACTTGATAAAATGTCTATCAAGTGAAAATCTGAATTCTTCTTGATGAAGTCTAGATCGGCGAAGAAAAGTTACATTCATCAAAAAACCCGTTGAACATCATGGATAGAGAAAGTAAGTCAACATTAAGCCTGATCTTATTCCCGTAGTTGTGTTTGATGAAACTCGCGTATTGTAATGGATTACACTTGTGAGAAAATATCGGATGTGGAGAAAATACCCACATGGCTTTAACTCTATAAGAAGCGAGTAGTAAGATAAGATGATCTTTGAGGACAAAGATCCTGTTTAGGGGTAAATGTTGTGACAATCCGTCAATTTATGGTTGATATTTTATTCTCAATATTTATTTGAAAACATTATTTTAATGTTATAAAACTCACTTAATTATGGGAAGAAATTTGGATTTACGTCTTGAAGTGGCATCGACTACGTCTAAACCGGAGGATTCAACGTTACGTGCTTACGTTTACATACACCGTCTTTGGTGACAGTCCGACATTTCAGAAAATAAATTTGTCCGTGAATATTATTTTGAGATTTTAAATTTGTGTTGGTTCATAAACTCACAAATTTACGAGAAGAGATTAGGACTTACGATTATAATTTAACGACCTTTATGACTAAACCGGAAACCTTAGGATTACGTATTTATGTTTTCGAACTCCGTTTTTTATGAGACAATTTTTATTAGATTCACTTTGTGTCGTTGATTCATAATTTATAAAAACGTTTTTCGTTAATAAACGACCCGAGGGCACGCAAATCGAGGAAACTAGAATCGAGGAATACCCATAAATTAGCGGGATGGGACAAAACAAGTTTATCCCACCCCACTAAAAGGGATGGCCAAAAACTTGCCACCACATCTCTTGATGTGTCAAGTGTGTAGCTAGAAAGCTAACAAATGTTAGCATTAGCTTAACTTGTAAGCTTTCAAAACCACAAAACCACCAAGCCTAAAACAACTAACTCATTTCTTACATGCAAAAACCACACAACTCTCCTCCCTCTCTCTAAAATTCGTCCCATCCTCACCTTAAACCACCCATTTGATCAATTTTCAACCACTAAAACTTGTGTTATTCACACATATGATGGAAACCCTTTGAAGATATGAAGATCGGAGGTAATCTTAACTTATGAAAAGGAGTTTTCATGAGGTTAAAAGGCTTAATTCATGGAGGTGCTCATCTATCCAAAGGACCCAAGAAGTTTCCTTGCTAAAGTTAAAGATTTGATAACAAGAACCAAGTCTTGTTCATCAAAAATCTCATCTTTTCATCACTAATGGTGGTATAAAGATTGTTCTTCCTATCCTCTTGTTATTTTGATTATGTAATATTGTAATTTATTTGTATATGTATATGATGATGAATAATGATTAAAAATATTATGTGGGGATTTGGTGTTGATAGATTTGATGAACATGGTTAAAAAGATGGAAAACCATAGGTAAAATGGTTAAAATCTTGCTTAAATGTAATGGCTGTATAAAAACAGTAAGTAACCAAATGTTAAGCTGATAAAATGGTAAATTGGAATCAATATACAGTAAGTATTAGGTGTTATACACATGTGAGAGTTGGCCATGCAATGGAATCATCAAAATGAGTGAGATATGATCAAAACAAGATGAGTGTACCAATCTGAATAGTCTGTTTTGTAGGGACTGTTAAGGATAGTTAAACATGGAATGAGCAGTAGCTATAACTTATTTGTAGCACATAATATGAAGTTTATGCCATCCAAAAATGAGCTTCTATCGCCTTATAAAACTCAAGATATGATAAAAGTGGTGAAGATGAAACTAAAAATCAGATTTTGAAGAATTAATGTTTAATAGTATTATATAAGCACTCAAACTAATATAGTATAAAATGTGAATTGAAACCCACTAACTTATAAATTTCATTTATATAAATAGGTATAAGATTAAATAAATGGAAACTTTATAAAAATGGTAGTTGAATAAGATTTGTAAGTTATAAAAACTATAAACATGATTTTTACGACTTTTTCGGCTATTACCGTAAAATTAACGTTTTTCGTCAATTAAAACTTAGACGATCAAACCTGTCTAATGTAAAGTTTTTAAAAGTCATATAATGATATATAAGTACCTAATACAAGTAAAAACCGATAAAACCCGAACTATATGACATACGGACATTAACGAGCTAAGTTAGCATATTTGGACTAATAATATAACTAAATAAGTTAAACACTTATAAAAAATTACTTATTGGGCTTAACCCATTTGGGCCAAACATGTAAAGTATAAATACTGATAATACAAGTATAAAATGGATTAATACAAGTTAAAGAACTTATAATAGGCTTATTGGACCTAAAACATGTAAATAAGTAAAACTAGTAAGCTAGTATAAAAGTTACCAATACATAACACTAAAATGAGTAAATGAGAATGTATAAACCCACTTGATCATCATATATATATAATCATCATATATATACATAATTTTTATTTTGATAAAGTCATTGGACAAAAGTCTAAGACGAGTATTATTTGTCTAGGTTTCTGTTATTGAAGCACGTACCGTACATCCGAATTGCCGATAACCCGCTTTCCCACATCAACGTGAGTTCATAGCCTCGCACTCTTTTGAATTTTTTATGAAATGTTTTATAAACCCGCGAGGGAGATAACATGTTAGTTTTGATAAAATAGGACACTAGTTGTCCCGATTGTCTGTTTATTGATTTGGACCCGAATAATTGTATGACCCGATGAATGATTAAATGACCCGATAGATGAAATGAAATGGATTATTAAAGTTAGGTTATGTCACTAAAAGTCCCATTAGCATGAATTGTGAACTACCGGGATTTGGTAGACGCTTATGCATATAATAGTACTATTTGGGGACGATCACCCCAGTTCGCGCCTTGACGGTTGATCCCCGTCGTGCCACATTGATTGGTAAGCGAATTTATGTATGAGAAGATTTCCATAGCGTGATTATTGTGATGACACGCTAACTTAGATGGGAAAATTGAGTATCGGGTTAGCAACCTGTTGTTGTGATAGTAAGGTAACAATGTCATGCGGCTTATAATAATCCAAAAATAACGAAATGCTGCTATACGCACTGAATTACGATATATTGCCTGACTAGCAATACGGGGTCTTATTATTGATTTTATGTTCGTGTTTTGGTTTTACATAACCATATTCATATAACGGTTTTTATTTAATCTATACAACGTTATAAAACGTATTGTATGATGTTTTTAACGACAATGGTTCGTATAATGATTTTGAAGGCGAAAGCCTATATTATGATTTTGATAAGGATTTTTATAAAATGACTTTGGCGATTTTATGGCCTATTACAAAGATTTGTACGAAATTATTTTTGGTAATAATTGTATACCGATGTTATATTGATGAATTTTATTAAACTCTATGAATTCACTCGGCGTTATCGCTGACCTTTTCTTTTAACATGTTTTATCTCATGTACTTGAAGGTAATTCTCGGGAAGACAACAAGAATTCATGGCCCGCACTTAAATAACAATTTCCATTCAAATGTTTTGTAAAACTTGTATGAAATACTATGACTTGGGACCTATGTAACTTTGATATTTATGAATGGAAATGCTTTATTATTAAATGACACGATTTTTAAGCGTTGTCTACGATGTGAGTAATGTGCTATCCCGTAACACCAACGAGTCTTCCGCTGTATTGAATTGTAAAAATTTGGGGTGTTACACCATTGCCATATCCAACAACCCTGTTCTTCAATCTCGTACCAAACACATTGATATCAGGTATCATTTTATCAGGGATCATATAATGAAGGGAGATATTGAGCTGCACTTTGTTCCCACAGAGCTGCAACTAGCTGATATCTTCACAAAGCCTTTGGCTGAACCTTCTTTCAACAGGCTAGTTGCTGAGCTAAGGATGCTCAATATCTCAAAGCCTTTGGTTTGATATTTAATGTGTTCATTAAATGAATGATTCTATATTAAATGTTTTTCATATGAAACTAGGTAGTTACTTTCCAAGTAAATGCAAAAAACATTCTCAAATATTTAATCATTTATTTTTCGAATAACGAGGAGACAAATAAGTTTTGAAAGGTCAAGGGACCCACATGAGCAGTCATTTTCCCACTTTGCATTAAATACGATTGAATAACTGTTTACTTATTTGAATATATATATTGTCTCTCGTCTCTCCTCACCCACCACTATTCTCTTTTCACAAATCTTTTTATCTCTCTAAGTTCTTCTCTGTCTTAAACCATCCTCCATTTTTTTTCACCTTCGACCTTGAATCCATGGCTTTTCCCGTTCCCAAGGCAGCAAACGTTAACTTCGAACTCAACGAAAGCATCCTCGCCTCTAACAACTCCATTGGATGGATCAAGGCTCCTAATGACACCTACTCAGATCTGGTAAACTTCATGCAAAACTGTGATGTGAGTGAAGCCTTCACCAAATCCCCAACCACCTTCTACCAAGAATACCTTAGGGAATTCTGGTACTATGCTGAAGTAGTCGATGACACCATAACCTTTAGCCTTTCATGCAATGAACACCCTTTTGCCTTCTCACCTAAAGATTTCTCGAGTGTGGCTGGATTGAAACATGGTGATGAATGCCTTAAGGTGGTTGATAAAAAGGCTGTTAAAGATGCCCTGGCCACACTCAAACCCTTCCATGATGTAAACCCTACTCTTACACCCGCTGAGGTCCTCTCAAAATATCCTCTGAAGATTAAGTACTTTACACCTATGTGGCGTGTCCTCACATTGTTAAATCCCTGGGAGGAATTCAGGGATCCCAAGATCAGATGTCCTTTAACCATCAATCTATAGCTTATGGGCTGATCTGGGGAGCTGATGTTGATGTTGGAAGCATTCTCTTCTCCAACCTTGTTGAACAGCTGAAGGGAAGGAACCAAGTCAGGGAAAGGAATATCTGCTATGTTCGCTTCTTGTCATTGATCTTTGAAAGCCTGTTGGGAGACAACTACCATAACTCTGCGTTGACTGCTCTGAAGCCCTATCGCATCACAGGTGCCATCTACAAAGAAATTGGAGCTGAAGATGTCCTTGTCACCTCTCATATGATGAACGTTGCCAACAAACAACCAACAGCTGAGAAGTCCTTGCTCCCTTCTTCTGAGAAGGTGATTACCTCTAGTGTGTCTAGCAAGTCTAAGTCTTTGACCTCTGTGCAGCACACTACGACGTCCAAGGCTTCTTCTGGCCAACAACCTAAGAAGAAGAAAATCCCATCTTCTTCCCACACCAAATCTGTTGCTAAGGCCAAGGGAAAGAAGACTGTGAACCAAGACACCTCCTCTGTTCCAGATACTCATGTGGAATCAGATACTTCTGCTGACCAACAACAAGGGTCTAGTGTCTCAAAGTCAGCTGAGACAACAGGAAACCAGGCAAATCCAGCTGATATCTCACAGGTAATCAGTGTACATTTTTAGAGGTTCACAAACAGCCACTCTCAATTGTCTGTAGGAGAGAGTGGTGAAGTTAGGGTAATCCTCGACCCATAGAAGTCTGTCTATGCACTTAGAACTCTTTAAGACTTCTGTACACCCTGTCTTTGCACCAGGGAATGATTCATTTGTGTTTATAAAGCACCCCGATGACCCTGCACCCTCTAGACAGTATTCAGGCTAACAACAACCTGGATACACATATGTCTCAACCTTGATCAGCTGTACTTCACACAGCCTCTTGGTTCCCTTAGAAAAAGAATCCCAAAAGTTTTACTTTTAGGGGAGCTGAATCATCATCCTCAGCTCTTCTAGGGACAGCGTAATAAGACGATCTTAACCCTTAACTTTTTCACCTTAAATGAATCCCAAAGGATTTATCCTTTTCAGGGGGAGCTGAATCATCACCCTCAGCTTTCCTAGGGGCAGCGTAACAGGCGACCTTAACCCACATATGTTTCACTCTTAAAAGAGTCCCAAAGGTTTCTTAACCTTTTGGGGGGGCTGAATGATCACCCTCAGCCTTCCTAGGGGCAGTGAATGGCGATCCATAAACAACATATGTTTCACAATCAAAAGAGTCCCAAAGGTTTTACCTTTTGGGGGGCTGAATAATCACACTCAGCTTTCCTAGGGGCAGCGAATGGCGATCATTAACCATATATTTTTCACACTTAAAAGAATCCCAAGGATTTATCCTTTGGAGTGGCTGAGTAATCACCCTCAGCCTCTCTGGGACAGCGAAATGGCGACCATTCCCCTTACCTTTTTCCCTGTTACTAATTATCACAATTTGTAGGCTGAAATTGTACAGCCAGTCACTGAATCCCAGGTACAAAAAGAGAAAGAGGCTGATACAATTATTCAAGACCAAACAAATGACGAAGAGCCTCTGCTCAATATTGAAGAAGAAATGTTGTCATTAGGGGATGATGTCTCTGATCTTGAATCAATGCCTGAAGATGAAATCCCTAAGGGGATGTTTGAGGAGGAGGGTGAAGAAGATGAGGAAGATCAACAATCTGTCTCTCCTCCCAAGGAAATAGTTGTGTCCACTCCAGCTGGAAATAATACTCCTCCTCCCAAGGACGCTGTTGTTACTCCAAACTCTGCTACCTCCACAACAACAGTCTTCCAACGCCCAGCCTATGATCCAACAGCTGAATTTCTCATGTTTGATCATCCTGCCCAAACCAACTTTGATCTTTTACCAAGGGGGGATGATTATGCTCAACAAAGCCTCAAAATACATAATCTTTAGCCTGTTCATCATCAATCTGACATTGAACGTTTATCAAGAAAGCTGGATGTGATCAAGTCTGAAATGCGTAACTTCACTGTCACGTTTCCAGGGATCATCCAAAAGGCTGTTGCTGAGGCAGTTACTGAACCCATCAAGGATGGTGCACGAAAAGGTGTAGCACAAGGACTTAGTCACCTATCCACAAGAATGAAGGATGTAATTGACTCAGAGGTCCCTGCCTTATTCCATGAACATGAGCAAACTATGCACAGACAGTTTGAAGCTATTCGCAACAGGAAATACCATCATGCAAACTTCATTGTTAATTGCGTTCAGGCCAATACTAATGGAAACAACAACCTTCTGCTTCAAGGGCTTCAAGGAAAAGGCAACGTGCTATGGCTGCCTCTGTTGACCAGATTGCAAGGCACTTTCAAACACGTTCATCCAAACGTCAGCATAGGTAGGATGAACGTGAGGGGAGAAGGAAACAACACTTAAACTTGAATCTGCTAAACAAGGCTCAACATCAGCTGACAACACCATTTCACCTGTCCCCCTCCAAGTCATCACACCTGTTACCATATCTGATGATGATGATAACTCTCAGGAGGAGCAACAGAATCAAGATGGAGCTGATTCATCAAAGTCCCTGACATTGGTTAACACCAGCGAGTCTGGGGATGATGGTGAACTAGCAGCCAAGAAGCTAAAGTTCACTGTTATCTCCCTTCCCAAAGCAATACAAACTTAGGCTCAGACAGCATTTATCAGAAGAGCTGAAGTTTTGAAAAACATAAGTGTTGAATCCTCTGTCTCGAAGAAAGGAAAGGAGATAGTTTTGGTTGACACAGACACCAAACTAAAGAAGATAGTTGCGATGCTAGAGACAGGAGTATCCACCACAGACCTTTCCCAATTTTCAACCTTTACACCTTCCAATGAGAATCCTTTAACCCCTGAAGAAATAGAGAAACAGGCTGAGGAATTCAAGAGATTAAATGAACTCAAGACAGCCAAAGAATTGAATGAAGCTACTCTGAGGAAGATGACTCCACCTGAAAGGGAGAAGCAGAAACAAAGGTTGAGGGAAATGGAAGTTAAACGCGCTGAGGCACCAAGAAAAGTCAAAGCTGAATATGATGCATGCGTTAACAACAGGTATGCACCTGGCAAGATAACCAAGTTCAAATACATAATTCACAAATCCACCAACACCCCACAGATGATCTTGTGGAGAGACAACTAACACGGAAACATGAATGTGTTTGACGACTTCAGGCTAAAAACACTTGGGTTATCTGAATGGTTCGAACTTAAAGCCTTAGCTGCCAAAAGAACTGGACAGGCTAATTTTCTTCTGCTTAAGACTCTTAAGGTCAAGTTTACCTGGATCAAAGAAACGGTTGCCAAACTCAAGATAGATCCCCCACCACAGCTTTTTGAACAAGAACCCCCAAAGACTGGTAAGAAAAGAAGAAGAGTTTCTCAACTTGTTAAGGAAACTTTTGTCACAGATGATGTTCAAGTGGATGGAATGCACAGGGATTTGATCGTACCAAATGGTATAGTTGGCCCTGTTGATGGTCAGACATACACAGAGCCTGAAAGAGGAATGGCATTCATGAACAGAGCTTTCAAGTATGCATTTCAAAGAGAAGATGAGTTGTGCTTAGCATCAACAATTCAGCTACTTTGTCACAAGAAGGCACTCAAGATCAACACAGAGTATTCCAAAAGGTTTGCAAAAACTTTGCAGGAAGAGTTGGATAACAGATTAGACTTAGCTGAAGCTGAAGAAAAGATTAAAAATGATGACTATTGAAGAAATTCACAGCCCAATTTTACCTTCACATTTTATTTCACTTTTGTAATGTACTTGTAATTTCCTTTAAGTATGAATAAAATCATGAGGTATGTTTGTTTAGATCTGTTATGAGTAAAAAGAAGCTGTTAACTCACTTACCTTAACTTAGATAGATCTAGCAATATTTATGTTTAAATAGGGGGAGATTGTTGGGAATCTAAGCTTGTTAGATTCCCTGATCATAGATTTAAACATAATTAAGCTGTTAGATAGTCCCTTGCCTGTGCCTAGGAGGCAGGCAAGTATCGCAAGACTTATAGAGATCCAAGTCTCTGTGAGCAACCTCAGAGGAGTCCATGTCAGAGACATTGTCAAGGAAGTCAAAGATTACTTGAAGACATACTCATTGGCTGTGATGGATAACAGCCAAGATGTATCAGGGACTCTGATGGGTTGAGGGTTAACAGGGGTGGCAATACCCTGTTAACACTCAGCATACTTTGGACATGCCATTTGTGTGTTCGAGACTATGAAGAAAAAGGAAACTGTTTCGACAACTGTTTCCTTAAAGCATAATGGCAGACTACCAAGAATAGAAGAGCATCATGTGACTGATGTCTGAAAAGTGAAAGTCTTGTGTAGTCACCATCAAGTACTATTTAGGTCAACCTCGTATCATTATAAATAGGAGGTGTATCCATGCATTAATGTTCAACACTTTGAGTATATTCATAACATTATTGCTTAGAACTTATAGAATCAAACAGCTGCGACTGTATTCATAAGTTAGGGTTTATAGTTGTTCAAAGTGTGCACAACACATTGTCATCAAACGGTGTTATCCATAACACTTGTAATTCTTTATTATACAATAATAAGATTACGTTTGAAAAGTAATACCTTGTGTTGATTAGATAAGTTTAGGGTTTCTAGCATTGATTAGGGACTTTCATAAAACCACAACACGAACATAATATCAATAATAAGACATCTTATTGCTAGTCAAGCAATATATTATAATTCAATTCGCACATCAGTAGTTTCAATATTGGATTATTATAAGCCGCATGACATTGCTAACTTTATATAACAAACAACGGGTAGCTAACCCGAAATTCCTTTGCCCATCTAAAACAGCGTGTCGTCACAATAATCACGCTTATATAAATCTTCTCATACATAAATTCGCTTACCAATCAATGTGGCACGACAGGGATCAACCGTAAAGGCGCGAACTGGGGTGATCTTCCGCAAATAGTACTATTATATGCATAAGCATCTACCAAATCCTGGTAGTTCACAATTCATGCTAATGGGACTTTTAGTGACATAACCTAACTATAATAATCCATTTCATTTCAATCATCGGGTCATATAATCATTCATCGGGTCATACAATCATTCGGGTCCATATCAATAAACAAATAATCGGGACAACTGGTGTCCTAACTTATTAAAACTAATATGTTATCTCCCTCGTGGGTTTATAAAACATTTCATAAAACATTTAAAAGAGTGTGAGGCTATGAACTCACGTTGATTGGGAAAGGCGGTTATCGGCGATTTGGATGTACGGCACGTGCTTCAATCACGGAAACCTAGACAAATAATACTCGTCTTAGACTCTTTTCCATTGACTTTATACAAACAATGGCTATGTATATATGATGATATCATAAGTATTATGATGATAAAGTGTGATTTTATATCTTATACACATTATAGTGTTATGTGTTAATCAAAAATTTTAACTAGTTACACTAGTTTCACTTATTTATATATCAAGGCCCAATAAGCCCATTAAATTCCAATATCATTTTATTAGTCCATTTATCTTTTTAAGACCAGGCCTATACTCATATGTTGGGCCCAAGTGGGTTAAGCCCATGAGTAAGTCCATTAGTGTTTAGCCAATCTAGTTGGGCTAATAGTCCAATAAGGCTACTTTGGCCCGTTAATGTCCATAAGTTATAAAGCTCGGGTTTTATCGGTTTTCACTTGTCAAATGTACTTACATATCAGTAGATGAGTTATAAAAAGTTTACATTAGACGGGTCCGACCGTCTAAGTTTTAATTGACGAAAACGTTAATCTTTCGGTTTTAGCCGGAAAGACGTAAAACTTATATGTATAGTTTTGTAACTTATAGAACATATCAATTTGCAATTTTATAAAATGTCACACTTATTTATCAAAGTAAATAACTTATTTTTATAAGTATTATCATAATTTAGTGGGTGTTAGGTATGTATTTTATATTGGTATTACTTGAGTGCTTATATTATAATATATACTTTTATTTTCCAAATCTGATTATGAAACTCACTTTCACCATTTTTACCATATCTTGAGTTCTACAAGGAGATAGAAGCTCAATTTTGGGCAGCACAAACTACATAATATGTGCTACAATTAACTCCAATTTAGATACTGTTCATTCATTCTCTAAGTGTCTCTAACAATTCATCCAAAACAAACTATACAGATTTGACCTTTAATAATGTTTTGGTCATATCTCACTCATTTTATGGATTCCATTGAGTGTCCAACTCTCACATATGTAAAAGTTACATACCTTACTGTATATTAACTTATCCAAGTCATTTTAACAAGTTATCATATGGTCCTTTACTGTTTTATACAGCCTACAATTTTAGTCATGATTTTAACATCTTTTCATGTAGCTTTTAATCTTTTTAACCAAATTTATCAACATCAAATCCCCACATAATATTTTGATCATCATTCATCATCATATACATATACATAAATGAATAAAATACAAGATTACATATTCAAAATAACAAGATGATAGGAAGAGATTGATCCCTATACCAATCAAGATGATGAAAAGATAGGATTTTGATGAACAAGGCTTGGTTCTTGTTACCAAATCTTCAACTTTAGCAAGAAAACTTCTTGGGTCCTTCAAATGGATGAACAACTCCATGAAATCAGCCCTTGAACCTCATGAAAACTCCTTTTTATAGGTTAAGATCACCTCCAATCTTCATGTCTTCTATAGGTTTTCATCTTGTGCAAGTTTAACACAAGATTCATGGATAAAATTTGATCAAGTGGTGGTTTATAGTGGTGAAGTGGAGGGCACAAGGAGAGTAGGGAAAGAGAGATTTGTGTGAGATTGCATGTAACTATGAGTTAGCTAGTTTGTGTTTTGGTGGTTTTATATGTTTAGTGGTTTTGTGTGTAACTAAGGACAAATGTCCTTAGTTATCATGCATTATGACACCTATTGAGGTGTGTTGGTGAAGTTTTGGCCACCCCTTAGTGGGGGTGGGGAAGTGTTAACTTGTCTCATCCCCACTAATTTACGGGTACTCCTTGATTCTAGTTTCCTCGATTTGAACGGCACAAAACAAATCTAATAAAAATTGTCTCATCAAAAACAGAGTTCAAATACGTAAATACGTAAACCTAGGGTTTCTGGTTTAGTCGTAAAGGACGCTAAATTATGCACGTAAGTCCTAATCTCTTCTCGTAAAATTTTGATTTTATGAACCAACACAAATTCAAAATTCCAAAATAATATTCAAGGATAAATTTATTTCCTGAAATGTCGGACTGTCACCAAAACGGAGTATGTAAACGAAGCACGTAACGTAGAATTATCTGGTTTAAACGTAGTCGATGCTACTTCAAGACGTAAACCCAAATTTCTTCCCATAAAATGAGTGAGTTCATAATGTAACATTAAAATAATGTTTTTAAATAATACTTGAGAATAACATATCGACCATATATTGACGGATTGTCACAGCATTTACCCCTAAACAGGATCTTTGTCCTCAAAGATCAATTTATCTTACTACTCGCTTCTTATAGAGTTAGAGCCATGTGGGTATTTCCTCCACATTTGGTCTTTTCTCTCAATTGTAATTCATTACAATACGCGAGTTTCATCAAACATAACTACGGGAATACGATCAGGCCTAATGTTGACTTACTTTCTCTATCCATGATGTTCACGGGTTTTTGATGAATGGAACTTTTCGCCAATCTAAACTTCATCAAGAAGTAATCAGATTTTCACTTGATTGACATTTTATCAAGTTCGATATACGAAACATAATTCACGCAGCCCTTGAAGTCCTAGGGTAGATCTAGCTTATATGCCTTTCAAACCACTTTTTACATTATCTCAATGGTCCCATACAACGAGACTTATTTCCCATGATCCTTCAGATCATTCATTCATCTTTCCATTGTGAAATTTTTTGGCATAACTTCGCTACCCATCCTGCAATTCAAGATCTACATTTCATATTCACATAACCTCCTGCCCACTACCGGCAGTCAATAATCAGATCCTAATTTAAACAATCATTTCAGGTCTCGCGGGTCGGGTGCTTTGTAAGGTTAGGTTTGTCATCATAGGCAACCTTAAACCTAAAAGACATGTCCAACTCACAATGGGTGCATGTCTGGTATCTTTATCCCAACTCCTGCCTACAGATGCTCTTATATAGATCCTCACAAGATTCGATCTCGATTCTAATACGATAATTATCAATGATAATCTCTCCAAAGGAAAACGATTATCCCATTCATTACAAAAGGTCAATCATTCAAGCATAAAACAATACTTCTAGTGTTTTGTATCGTTACTCTACCTCGTCCCTTCGATTGGGGTGGTAAAAAGTACTCTCATCAAGGTTCGTTCCCAATGACTTCTGAGCAAATCTCTAAAAATTCGATGTAAAGCGAGGATCTTGATAGAGATGATCGATACATTCACACTATGTTTACACAACTCCTTTAAATACAAAGAGTCAATTTCTTCATCGAGAATCTATCATTAACGGGAATGATATTAGCAGATTTGGTCAGTCTGTCGACGATGACCCAAATCGAATCAAATTCAGATGATGACCTTGGAAGATTTATTATAAGAATCCATGGTGATTCTATCCTATTTTCAAACAGGAATAATAAGTTGTAGAAGCAATCATTATGGATTTTGGTGTTCAGCCTTGGCCTTTGCACTAGTTAGACGTTTACTAATGTATGAGGCAGTGTCTGCCTTCATAATTCGCCATCAGTACAACTTCTCCAGATAAGATACATCTAATATAACTAAATCTCAAAATCCTCCATATTTAGGCAATCACAAGTGGCCTTTTAAACATTTAACGCCATCGGCTCTCGTTTCTAATGGTTCACATTAGCCGCGAAACTCTTTATTATTTATATTATCCTTCTTACAAACATCAGCTATTTTTAAATTGTTCGGGCAAACTATTTTACACAGTCATTACTAAGGAACACATCCTAATTGATTCTTTATCCTTTCTACATAATGCGTCAGTATCTACATTCACCTTTTCTGATGAAATAATTATCATGTTCACTATTCATTCAGAAATTCTTTCTTCATATTTACTAAGCTTTAGTTTCGTCTCAACTATTATTTTTATCAGTTTTGCTCAATCTGACGTTTAAAGCGTCAACAAATATTACGAGTAATTAAATAATAAATATTTAATTTTATGAAACGTAAACGTAAAAAGTTTTAAATTTTCTCAGTTCTTCCAATTATAGAAAAATGTTCAAAATAAATTTGAATTTAGTTAACACGATTTTTGTTGATTTATCGAAAATAACTAATAAGATCCGTAATTGTTCGAAAATCTTTGTTTATACTTTAGTCAAAATTTTCTTAGTTTGAAAAGAAAAAATTGTCGTTCCAAATTCCAAATCATGGTTTAAATGGTTTCCTCAATCCCTCTCAGGTTGTCTTGAGGTATACACAAACATTTACTCATAAGGGAGTTTAGTTAAATAATCTGGGTATGAGGGAACAATTCCTTAAAAATCCTTTGATAAAATATTTGTCAAAACATATTTGCACTTTCTTTTTGGTATAACCCAAAGCCTTAATGGCTCTAATCTTTCAAGAGTCAATATAGATTTCATTATCTATTAATCACACGGTCAAATAATGTACAGGATTAAGCCTTAAATCACATGTTAAATACTCAAGGTACAGGTTTTCATTACTCGGCCAATTCAGGGCAGTCTACCAAATGGTTACTAATTCCTTCTTATTCTTAGAAACAAACAGATGGTCCTTAATGATCACAAGCATGAACTTATTAAAATACAACTTACACACGCGATTCATCAAATTCGTGAATGCTACATGTGCATTTTGTCAATCCAAACGACATCACGTGAAACTCATAATGTTCATTACAAGTTCTGAATGTAGTGATTGGAATAGGTAATCTTCTTTGCGGACGCGAAGTTGATGATAACCATATCGGCGATCAAATTTTGAATATACGCTAGAACCTTGTAAATGATCGAACAAATCTATTATCTTGGGTAGTGGATATACATTTTGATCATCAATTTACCTAGTTTACAGTAATCAACAAATATAAGGAATGATAACACCATAGCTCTTCATGATGACGAGCTCGGTAGAATAAAAGCTTTTTCCGACAACTCTCTCAGTTGCACGGTAATTCTTTTGATTCAGATGGTGCTGACGTACAGTGCACATGCCACAGGTGCAGCACCGAGAATATAATCAATACCAAATTCAACTTGCCTTAATGGTGAAAGTCTAGGTAATTCACCAGCAAATACCTCCTAAATTTTCAGATAACATAAACATCTTTTAATAAATCCACATTAGGTTCTTTCTAGATTACAAGGTCTATGACTAGTTCACAACCATTCATAGTATAATTTCAAGTCTAAATGCAGGATATGGTCATCCATCAAGAATTATTTAGATCACTTATGATAATAAACATCTTATCTTTTAGGGGAATTCTACTCGATTTCCCATCAATTAAGACAATGACATTATGTCATAATCAATCAATCCATTTTACTGGCATTATCAACTTTCTAGTTTCATTACCGTTGATAAGATGTGAACTTCTCAAAAGACTAATAATAACTCATAGCCCTTCACAAGTTCAAGGATATATGGATACATGGCTAACATTAAAAGAGTAAGGTCAACGCATAATTTACGCGAGAGAATTTCAAATCAGATACAGACGAAAACACTAACGAATATGAATATATCCCATGCTCCCATGATTTGAGTACGCATTTGAAAGCTCCTAGGATCGTTACCCAGGTTATTCAAATGAAATCTAATCAAAAGAAATGATAGGAACGTCGATACACCCAGTCGGGTATTAATACTCGATAATTAGATACTTTTCCAAAGAATCTCACCATGAGAGAACTGGACAAGGAGAGGAGGTCAATTTTCAAATAAGGCAATTTCTACAGATGAGTAAATTTGACTCAGAAGAATAAATGGTACGGGAATATATGTAGGTGTCTTTAACAATATGTTCCTATTTTTACACTTCTTGCAGATCTCATAAAATTTAATCTTTCACAATCTTCAAAGAAATTTAGTGTTTATTAATAATTTCATGGTGACTACTAATCAGCCTTGCATGGTCCCTTCCAAATTGTATGTAGGCGCGCAACTATATACAATTTCAGGATTAACGCTGCAATACTCAGTTCGTCAAAACTTTGTCATCATGTTTCAAATAAAAATATTCATGTTTAATTATGAAATAAAAATAAAATGATTTTACCGAAATGTTCATCACTATGAAAGCATTTCATTTATAAGATGTTTAACAAAAACTTAATTTCGTCAGTAAATACTAATAGTACCGATTTAAATAACTCATATAAAATGAGAATTTCATATTTTTCCCCCAGATGGTATCGTATTATTTATAAAAACAATGAGTGATCTGCTAAAGGAGTGATGAAAAGTTGTTCACCCAGAACTAACTACAATGAACTTCGCCAAATAATCATGAGGTTCGCGACCTCGTTTACACTCAAGAATACAAAGAGAAGAATCCACAACGTAACTCAAATTGAGATGAGTACTTGTTCAGTGGTTGCATCACTAACTCGAACATTAGGAACAAGCAAGAAAAGATAAATAACATCGATACATGTAAAATTTAGCAATCAAAGGTAGTATTTTCATTAATCACAAACAAGTCAAAATTGTACCGTAACACATTACGTGTCACTATGTCATACAATTCCAAGAACTCATCCTACCAACTGATGTCTCAGTTAAGTTAGGGATCTTTTTTAAAAGATACCACAATGAATACTAATCTACAATAGTCATTAGGTGTTCCACCTATCCCGGAAGATCCATTGGTCCCAATTCAGATAAAGATTTCTTCAATTTATTTCTTGGGCACTGGGCATCCTCGTTAGTGGACAATGGCCTAGGAACAACCCTTAACACGAACCAGCAATCATTTAAAACCTTATAATTCAATAACAGGACTCAACAACTTCCCCTTAACAATTTCTTATTCCATAAAAGTTAAATTTTTACTTCATTCAAGTTTCAACTAAATCATACTCAATGCGATATCCTACCTCATTCTCCAATACTTTCAACCTTATTCTTAGACCTTGAAAGGGAAATCAAATTTCGATATGAACAACACTTAATTTCAAATCCTATAGCTCTTACAACGATAGTTATCAAATGAGTCACTAGTATCAAATGACTCACCCATTCAATTAGACTTCTCGGAAAGATACTAGTGGCATGAGGCTTTTGGGTAATGGTTCCAATGACAGCCACAGGTGCAACATTTACCTTTTCCATTTCAATTTAAGAATTGGGTGATACCGAATCAGATGACACCTTTCTAGGTGGTAAGGTTTTGTCAAACTCCACTCTATAAGGAAAGATCATCATGACATCGATATCAGATTTAATCTCGCCAATTCTTCTTCAATATCACAATCAACTAATATCAACATTTCTACGAATATAAACTATTTTGTTGGGATCATAAATATCCACAACTTGGTTTAGATCTAAGATAGCTAAAATTCCTACGAGAATAGCTTCGATTGATTTGCTAGGGGAGTTAGGGTTCCTTGTGACAATTTACGTCGTATAAATACCTCGTATAAATATAAAAATAATCATCAAACAATCATGTAATCAAATTACATCATATGTATATATATAATCCAAGTTATATATATATTAAAATAACACTTCTCAGTCTGACCTTGTCTGTAACTCGGGAATTCTTCGGCGCCGTTATAGTCAAAAGATTTTTAGACATTTTGAGAAAAATATTTATAGTTAAAAGATTTTAAAATGTTTTATTCAAAACCTTGGTTTCAAAAATCTTTCGTTCTCTATAACGAGAGCTCTGGTACCAATCTGTAACACCCCCAAATATTCATACATTAGTTCAGCGGAAGATTCGTTGGTGTTATGGGATATCACATTACTCAAATCATAGACAACGCTTAAAAATCGCGTCGTTTAATAATAAAGCATTTTCCATTCATAAATATCAAATTTACATAGGTCCCAAGTCATAATATTTCATACAATTTTACAAAACATTTGAATAGAAATTGTTATTTAAGTGCGGGCCATAAATTCTTGTCGTCTTCCCGAGAATTACCTTCAAGTACCTGAGATAAAACATGTTAAAAGAAAAGGTCAGCGAAAACGCTGAGTGAATTCATAGAGTTTAATAAAACCTTTAATATATCGTCGGTATATAATTATTACCGAAAATCATTTTGTAACAATCTTTGTAATAGGCCATAAAATAGGCCAAAGACATTTTATGCAACTCTTAGTCGTAAATCATAATATAGTCTTCTGCCTTCAAAACCATTATACAAACCACTGTCATAAAAACATCATACAATACGTTTTAATACGTTGTATAAAGTTTAATAAAAATCGTTATATGATAATGGTTATGTAAAACCACAACACGAACATAATATCAATAATAAGACCCCGTATTGCTAGTCAAGCAATATATTATAATTCAATTCGTACATCAGTAGTTTCAATATTGGATTATTATAAGCCACATGACATTGCTACCTTACTATAACAAACAATAGGTAGCTAACCCGAAATTCCTTTGCCCATCTAAAACAGCATGTCGTCACAATAATCACGCTTATATAAATCTTCTCATACATAAATTCGCTTACCAATCAATGTGGCATAACGGGGATCAACCGTCTAGGCGCGAACTGGGGTGATCTTCCCCAAATAGTACTATTATATGCATAAGCATCTACCAAATCCTGGTAGTTCATAACTCATGCTAATGGGACTTTTAGTGATATAACCTAACTATAATAATCCATTTCATTTCATTCATCGGGTCATATAATCATTCATCGGGTCATACAATCATTCGGGTCCATATCAATAAACAAATAATCGGAACAACTGGTGTCCTAATTTATTAAAACTAACATGTTATCTCCCTCACGAGTTTATAAAACATTTCATAAAACATTTAAAAGAGTGCGAGGCTATGAACTCACGTTGATTAGGAAAGGCGGTTATCGGCGATTTGGATGTACGGTACGTGCTTCAATCACGGAAACCTAGACAAATAATACTCGTCTTAGAATCTTGTCCAATGACTTTATAAAAACAATGGCTATGTATATATGATGATATCATAAGTATGATGATGATCAAGTGGGATTTTATATCTTCATACACATTATAGTGTTATGTGTTAGTCAAAAATTTTGACTAGTTACATTAGTTTCACTTATTTATATATCAAGGCCCAATAACCTCATTAAAGTCCAATATCATTTTATTAGTCCATTTATCTTTTTAAGACAAGGCCTATACTCATATGTTGGGCCCAAGTGGGTTAAGCCCATGAGTAAGTCCATTAGTGTTTAGCCAATCTAGTTGGGCTAATAGTCCAATAAGGCTACTTTGGCCCTTTAATGTCCATAAGTTATAAAGCTCGGATTTTATCGGTTTTCACTTGTAAAATGTACCTACATATCAGTAGATGAGTTATAAAAAGTTTACTTCAGACGGGCCCGACCGTCTAAGTTTTAATTGACGAAAACGTTAATCTTTTGGTTTTAGCCGGAAAGACGTAAAACTTATATGTATAGTTTTGTAACTTATAAAACATATCAATTTGCAATTTTATAAAATGTCACACTTATTTATCAAAGTATATAACTTATTTTTATAAGTATTATCATAAGTTAGTGGGTTTTAGGTATGTATTTTATATTGGTATTACTTGAGTGCTTATATTATAATATATACTTTTGTTTTCCAAATCTGATTATGAAACTCACTTTAACCATTTTTACCATATCTTGAGTTCTACAAGGAGATAGAAGCTCAATTTTGGGAAGCACAAACTACCTAATATGTGCTACAATTAACTCCTGTTTAGCTACTGCTCATTCATCCTCTAAGTGTCTCTAATAATTCGTTCAAAACAGACCATACATATTTCAACCTTTAATAATGTTTTGATCATATCTCACTCATTTTATGGATTCCATTGAGTGACCAACTCTCACATATGTAAAAGTCACATACCTTACTGTATATTAAATTATCCAAGTCATTTTAGCAAGTTATCATATGGTCCTTTACTGTTTTATACAGCCTACAATTTTAGTCATGATTTTAACATCTTTTCATGTAGCTTTTAATCTTTTTAACCAAATTTATCAACACCAAATCCTCACATAATATTTTGATCATCATCATATACATATACATAAATGAAGAAATTACAAGATTACATATTCAAAATAACAAGATGATAGGAAGAGATTGATCCCTATACCAATCAAGATGATGAAAATATGGGATTTTGATGAACAAGGCTTGGTTCTTGTTACCAAATATTCAACTTTAGCAAGACAACTTCTTGGGTCCTTCAAATGGATGAACACCTCCATAAAATCAGCCTTTGAACCTCATGAAAACTCCTTTTCATAGGTTAAGATCACCTCCAATATTCTTGTCTTCTATAGGTTTTCATCTTGTGCAAGTTTAACACAAGATTCATGGATAAAATTTGATCAAGTGGTGGTTTATGGTGGTGAAATGGACAGCACAAGGAGAGTAGGGAGAGAGAGATTTGTGTGAGATTGCATGTAACTATGAGTTAGCTAGTTTTTGTTTTGGTGGTTTTATGTGTTTAGTGGTTTTGTGTGTAACTAAGGACAAGTGTCCTTAGTTATCATGCATTATGACACCTATTGAGGTGTGTTGGTGAAGATTTAGCCGCCCCTTAGTGGGGGTGGGGCAAGTGTTAACTTGTCTCATCCCCACGAATTTACGGGTACTCCTCGATTCTAGTTTCCTCGATTTGTGTGCCCTCGGGTCGTTTTACGAAAAACGTTTTTATAAATTATAAATCAACGAACCAAAACAAATCTAATAAAAATTGTCTCATCAAAAATGGGAGTTCAAAAACGTAAATACGTAAAACTAGGGTTTCCGGTTTAGTCGTAAAGGACGCTAAATTATGCACGTAAGTCCTAATCTCTTCTCGTATAATTGTGATTTTATGAACCAACACAAATTCAAAATTCCAAAATAATATTCATTGATAAATTTATTTCCTGAAATGTCGGACTGTCACCAAAACGGAGTATGTAAACGTAAGCACGTAACTTAGAATTCTCCGGTTTAAACGTAGTCGATGCTACTTCAAGACGTAAACCCAAATTTCTTCCCAAAAAATAAGTGAGTTCATAATACAACATTAAAATAATGTTTTTAAATAATACTTGAGAATAAAATATCGACCATAAACTGACGGGATTGTCACACTAGAAGTCTGAGGTGATTGACAAACTTTGTTTGTGGATTTAGTGGTCATTCTAGACATCCCTGGTTTAATCACATTATTGTGCTTAACGCTTGGTGCTAGAGTATTCCTTATGGATTGATTCTATGGTAACCTTTCCTTTCCATCCATCTTGGGGGCAAACACAGGTTTTGCAAACGAGGAATTTGGGAAAGCGGATGGTTTTCCCAAGATAGAGGATTTATTCATTTTATAGGCATTGGGTTGTCTAACAACAGATTTCTTAACGCTAGGTTCCACAACTTTACCACCCATATTAGCAACGAGTTTCTTCAACTATACTATTGCTATGTCTTTTTCTTGTAACTGAGCTTTCAATCCGCAATATCAACAGTTTTTTCGTTTAATAATCGACATGACTCAGATAGTTTTACTTCCAAAGATGTATCATTTGAAAATCTGCCAACTTTGTTTTGCAAAGCAAGTTCAAGTGAATTATAATGTTTTTGAAGAAAATCATATATATGATGAAGTAACGAAAACTCTTTTTGGTTAATTTTATTTGAAAGCTCAATTTCAAGACGTTCACACTCTTTGACTTGATCAAGATATTTCCACGCAACATTAGAGTATTCATCGATATCAGCACAAGATGTAACATAGACACACATAATATCTTTTAAGAGCATTCTTGCAAGAGTAGATCATATGCTATAGAAAAATCATCTCTTTCAGGTTGATGGTCGTCAATTTCTTTTTCAATCGATTCCACATATTTCAAATCGTCAAACATTTCTTGCTCTATTAACTTTTCAAATTCCAAAGCATTTTTCTTTGTTCTCTCCGCAAGAGGAATCAAAATAGTTTTCACAAGAATAGTTATATCGTGAGGAATTTCTTTATCACCTTTCAAAAGTTCACGTTTTTTCCATTCATCATCAACAACCTTTTTGAAATTTTCAATGTTACTCTTAAGAATACTAAGTGCTTGCTTACTCTTGCTTATAGAAGCTTGATGCAGCAAGTACCCGATATATTTTGAAACATTAGTTTTCTTAGTGGCAAAAACTTGTCTCCATTTAATTCTTATTTGTGCACATTCGTAAAATATTTGCTCACGAGTCTTCTGTTTTTGTGGTTTGGAAATTTCATAAAGACTATTTTCATAAGCATAATTATATGGTTTCACAAAGTCTTTATTCACTGGTGATCTACTCTCCTCTTCAAAACATAGTGACTTATCACTAACGGGCCTAACAAGAAGACAATCAAGGTCAGTCCATTGGGACTCCTCAAGATAGAGTCGCGGGTTCTCAGATTGAGCTTGCTCGAGGTACTTAGGACCAGCAAAACTAGATATACCCTTGAAAATCAAACGAGGTGCCAACATTCACATGGTTTGAATAGATTGATTTGTTTTATAAACAATTTTCTTATAAAAATCAATTTGAACTTCAAGTTCCACGACTTTGTCGATGTCTTTTGCTTGTTTAATTTTGAAAGATTTTTGCAAGTTAGCAACCTCTTCCGTCTTCGCAGTGACTAGTTTAGTTTTGTCCTCTTGAAGAAAACCAATCTTTTGAGTTAACTCATTCACTTTAGTGGTAGCAAGATACGTTTTGTATCGTTTAGTACATAAAGAGGTGTTATAATTACGTTTCTCTTGTTCTAAAAGCTTAAGACTTTTGTTGTATTTAGTTTCAAACACATCCTTAACCGTAGTAATGACACCCCCTTTGTACCTAGCCAGATCTTTGTCTTTTTGAATAAGCTCAGCTCTGCAGCTTGCAAGAAGCTCACTAGATTTTATAATTGCAGCTTTGCTTTCTTCAAAATTTTGAGTGAGTGTAGTGTTTGCCTTCTTTAATTGCTTTTGACTCTTTTTAGTTTCTTTGACATCTTTTTGTAGAGAATCAATTAAGTTAGCAAGCGCAATACGCTCCTCATCAGCATCATACTCGTTTGCATGTTGATCATCCTCAGACTCATTATTGCACATTCTGATGAATCGGGTGTGGTATTGCTATCAACCGTTTCCATCATACATGTGTCGGTAATGGTTGTTGGAAGCTCACTATGCTCATGAATATCACCAAACACATTATATTCATCGTCAGTATGTACCTTATCGATTGGCTCGGTAACAAAGATAGGACCATTGTCATCTTCAGTGACTTTGAGAACTTCTTCAATCTTTACCATGTATGAGTAATGTGCTTCAAGTTCTTGGTCGGAGGCTTCATCATCAGTGTCTTCAAGCATTGCTCCTTCCTCAGCCGACAATTTAACCCCAGCTTTTATCTTCTTGCATAGCAACATCTTTTCCTTATGATAGCCAGAGTCTCGAACCCGTTTCGGCTTCCTACATTCCTTTTCCATATGCCCATAACCTTGACAATTAAAGCACTGAATCCCACTTTGCTTAACCACTTGAGTTCCAACAGTATCCCTATTCCCAGCAACAGTAGCAATCCTCTGAGTATCATACTTAGCAGTTTGTCGATCATACCGTGCAGAACCGTCAACATGTGTTGGATGACATCGATCATACCTAGGAGGACTTTCATCACGTCGACGTGAGTCATACCTTGGAGGACTCTCAACATATCGGTTCCTTGTGTTAGATGATGTACGAAGATTGTTGTTGGTGGGTTTGTATATCTTCTTATAAGACTTCATTATGAAAGCAATTTGTTGTTTCATTTCCCTATCCTTTTTAGCTTGTTCTTCATCACCATCCTCTTCAGATGATGCTTAGATGATGGCGATGGTGCTCTTGGTTCTTTGCCTCGTGATCTTGTGGGAGCTGAAGACTTAGATGAAGTGGAATATCTTGGTGAGGATGACTAAGTGGAGTATGACTTGGGAATACAAGAGTGATGATCTTGGACGTGTTGAGTGGTAGACACCAAAGCAAGTGGATTAGCAGTCTTTTCTATCCTTTCAGCTCGAAGTTCATTCACCTCATTCTGAAATTATTTCAAAATGTCAAAGAGTGTGTGATAATTGAACTCGTCTAACTTACTCTATTGTTTCACCAAAGTTACAAACCGTGTCCACTCTGGTTGAAGTTGCTGTAGAAATTGCACATTGACTTGCATGGTGAAGACTTGCAAATTGTTTCTTGTCATGTCATTCATCATCTTGTAAAATCTTGAGTAATATGAATCAAATGATTCCCCATCCAATGAAGTAAACTTGCCAAAGTTCCAGAACAAGTTAGTTTTGACATCTTGCTAGTTAAGTGATTCTCCTTGTTTCAAGCGTTCAATAGCAAACCACATTTCTTTTGCAGTAGATCACGCATCAACCGTTGAGTAAATATCATCCCCACTCCCACTTAGAATCAAATAGAGTGCTTCCTTCTCTACATCAATTCAAGCACGTTTCTCTTTCGAAGTGTTCTTATATGTTTCCTCAATTGTTTTCTCATTGGAACCGGGCGTCGAGTCAGTTGTTGGAATTGCAGGAATGGTTATTGTAGTGGGAGTATAGGGTCCTTCTTTGATGCAACGTCAGAGAAGATCACCATTTGGTTTAGTATCAAGATATCGAATAAAATGTGATTGTCATTGTGCATATCGACCTGACACAAGAATTGGTGGTCTCTCTTTGTTGCCCGCCGCCATGATGTTGTTGTTCGTCACACGATACTCTGTAGTAGAATCCATCTTGATATGCTTTGAATTTAGAAATGAATATGGATCTTAAGTAGATGTGGTAGTGATTGTTGTTGTAGAGAAAAGTAGTTGAAATCCCTTAAACAATGTTCTCGAAAAACCAAAAAAATCTCCAAGACCAAAAAACACACGAGTTCGAAATTTTTTAAGTGTATTTTTGGAATTTTTCAAAAAATCACTGTCGCAATATTCACAAAGAAATTCGTCGCAATGTAGGAGAATACAACTTGTCGCAATGTTTCAAGAATTTCTGTCGCAATGCCAAATCTTAGACATGTCGCAATATATAAACCTGTCGCAATGTCCTGTCGCAATGACCCTGTCGCAATAACCCTGTCGCAATGACCCTGTCGCAATAATCTTGTCGCAATGACCCTGTCGCAATAATCCCGTCGCAATGACCCTGTCGCAATGACCCTGTCGCAATAATCTTGTCGCAATGACCCTGTCGCAATAACCTGTCGCAATATCATAAAAGAACACCAATCGCAATATGGATCGCAATATGGATCGCAATGATAAACCCTAGTCTTTTGCGATGAACAACAATGTGAACTTTTGTCGCAATGTGTTAACAGTTCCCAAAAAGTTGAGTAAAAAATGAGATTTTTTCATAGAAATCTATGATTTTAACCAATCCAAAGCACTCAAATCCCTACCACAACTATGTAGGATATTTATATCAAGAATTAGAGCACAGAAACCACAAAAAAATTGAGATGTGATGTTTTGAGCTTGAAAACCCCACGAAATCAATCTATAACAACAACTAATCACAAATCTACCCCATGGCGATTGATACCAATTGTTGTCCCTAATTTGTGATGATCAAACAAGAAACAAAGGAAGAAAATATATGAAAAGTAGATGAATTCTAGAGAGAGAAAGTAGAGAGAGAAAAGAGAGAGAAGTGTGTGAAACTTTAGGAATATTAGATTAAGAAAATGAGTAACCAACACCCTTCCTAACATGCTAGGAAGGGTATTTATAGCCTTGCCTACATGTGGCATAATGGGCTATATGTTTGATTGGGTCAGGCTTGAATAAATTCTTAGTACCTTGAAAGAGGCCTTTTAAGCTAGCCATCAACCCGTAATGTCAAGACTATTTTAACTAACTATTACAACGTTCTAATAAATGTTACAATTTAAACCTATGACCGAACATTCTTGTTTGACTAAATATTTTGAGGCTAATAAATCTTGCAAGCTACCTACCAAGTGTGGTTTGACGTTAACACTAGAAGGATTTCCATTCGTCACTGTAAATACTAAAAAGTATTACTCTGAATGTTCTGGCAAGATCACTAAGATATTGCGTAGAGGCTTGGAACGTGTTTAAATTCAGTTAAGAATTAAACCACTGTTTCTTTCCAGTTATCAGAAGCTTGATTCTAAAAGAATCGCACAAGTCACCTACCATGATATTTTTAATGTTCGCTCAAGAAGGATTTCCATATTCATTGTAAATACTTGCGTATTACTCGGATGTTCAGGCAAGATCATGAAGATTTTGCGTAGGACTCTTAATATCTTTCTTACTTTTCACAGTGTGTGAAGAAGCAAGTAAATTATGAAAGTGTGTCCTAATGAGATATTTAATGATCTCAAATGGCTCTAGACTCGATTGTGCATTTTGGATTTTTAGTGATCGGAGGCTGGAGAGGAGTGCCACCATTTCAATATCAATATATTCGGAGTGAATAAATCGATAGATAATGTGTTTTCTCCGTATAAATAAAACAAATACCTTTTGAGAGATATCTAAGTTAGCTGGGATGGGTTGTGCATTGCATCACTGGGTCCATGATGTCTATCTTCAATATCGAGCATCATTAAAAATGATCTCAATAACATATGAGTTCACCCGGTTTCTGCCTAAGGTTGTAAGGAGGCCTTCTTTCTTTAGACCCTTTATCTTTACAATTCTTTTTCATTCTTCAACCCCTTCAATGCTTACCAATACGTCATAACTAGCACCTTGTCATTATTGTTCTAGTGATAACTTAAGTACTTGGTCGGCATTCAGCTACATTCATAATTTTTCTCCATCTTTCCTAAGGACTACTATTTCTAGCTATAGAATGTCCTTGGGAAGATTCCTCCGATTTTGGAAGAATCATTGGAATTAACCTATCCTACCATCCTTATGTCACCACAATCTTCATCGTCGTGAAATAAATGGGTTGTGGGTAAGTATAAATCACCATAAAATCCATTTTTGATATAGCAAATCCATTTTCTCCCCCTTAACATATGCCACGATATTCGAAAACATTTCGCACATGTCGGGATGAGCCATCACATTATGTCAAACCATTTTTGATTAATCATGTCTCATATTAAATCACTTTTTCTCCCCCATACTAAAAATATTAACCCAATCGATGTTTAATATCAATTGATTTAATAACATTTTAACAAAGTTTTTGGGAAGAAAAATGCAAGTCCATTTTATCTTCATGATACCAATGTGTGAGATATGATACTGATTTGTAAAATAATCACATATTCACCATATTAGTATAAATTGACAAGGTTGGACCTAATTGATGAGAACATCGTATGATAATATCAAATGGTTCTTGTCGACAAATGTTGGTCGCCTCGTCACGTCTGAAGTCATCTCTTGACACCACATGTACGATTGGTATTATTGTCTTGACACCAATTAGTGAACTAGGCACTTTCGGCATCAAAGATTCTGAATGCTTGACAATTGCTCCCCCTCAATTGTTGACCCGTGTTCTATTGAAAGAGTTGTAGTCGTCGTTTGAGTAGTCGCATCGTCGAGTATATAGATACCAATTGTAGATTTCTACGATGTAGAAATGATAACTTCATAAAAACAAGATTTCTCTTGTTTTAACAAATAAATGCACTGATGCGTACATATATCCGTGTTAGATTGTGTTATATCGTAAACACAATACCTTACATGGTTATAAAGTAAACCATGCCCGAGAAAATTAATTCCTGTTGTTGAGCCAAAGCTTTCATAAGAAATACTTGACTTTAATATGAAAAACGGGTTGCAGTCTGAAATAACTACAAGCCATATAGGCATTTTTATGAAATATTTATAACTTTTATACGAACTCTATTTATGGCACCGTGTTAATATTAATCAACATTTCTAAGGCCGTAAATATTATCGTCCCAAAAGACATGCCTTTGAAAAATAAGGTAAAAATATTTTTGGATTTTTCTGAATTTTTCAATTTTTAGGGTTTTTATATGGTTTTATATTTTTGTATTTTTCTTTTGTGGATAAAAATATAAAATAATATATACAAATGATCACCAAGGATATGGAGAATAGTTTACCACCACTATTCTTTCACTTCATCTGCCAGTTCCTTAAGAGTCTCGGGCGAGAAAGTTCTCAATCCTAGCTTGTCGGCCAAAAATTCAATTCGAGCGCGATCTAAAGCCTTCGTGAAAATATCTACCAATTGATACTCAGATCAGACAAAGTAAAGCTCGATCACTCCATTTTCCACTTTCTCCTTGATAAAGTGGTAGCGAATGTCAATATGCTTTGACCGGGAGAATTGAACGTTGTTGCAGCATAAGGCAATTGCACTTTTGTTGTCGCAGTACATCGGAATTTTGTTGAAACCTAGACCATAATTGGTTAATTGCGATCTCATCAAAAGAATTTGAGCACAGCAACCGGACATAGCTATGTATTCTGCTTCCGTACTTGAAATTGCAGCACATTTCTGCCTTTTCGATGCCCAACTGATCAGTCAATCTCCTAGTAGTTGCAAAGTTCCATTTGTGCTACGCCTTGTGTCTTGACAACCTGCGTGATCCACATCTGCATATGCCATAAGTGCAATCGTAGAGTCCTTCGAATACGAAAGTCCCCAATTTATGGTTCCTTTAATATATCGAAGGATCCGTTTAACAATAGCTAAGTGTAACTCAGTAGGCCGAGTTTGATACCGAGCACACATACATATAGCAAACTGAAGATCAGATCGATTAGCTGTTTTATACAAAATGGTACCAATCATTCCACGATAAAGTGTCGAATCAACGGTAATCCCATGTGGATCTGCATCTAGCTTAGTTCGTTCCACCATTGGAGTATCCACGGGGTCGCAAGATTCCATCTTATATTTCTTAAGCGATTCAAGGGCATACTTGGATTGATTGATAAAGATGCCTCTGGGACTCTGAAATATCTGAAGACCTAAGAAGAATGATACCTTACCCATCATTGACATCTTAAACTTGGAAGACATGAGTGTCCTAAATTCATCTGATAAGGTTTGGGTCGAGGCAGCAAATATAATATCATCACCATATATTTGTACCATAATCATATCTTTACCTCGTTTCTAAATAAACAACATGGGATCCACCTTGCCTTTAGCGAAGCCTTGCGTAATGAGGAATTGTGACAATAAGTCATACCACGTGCGTGGAGCTTGCTACAACCCATAAAGAGCCTTCTTAATCTTGTACACGTGATTAGGGTATTTACAATTCATAAAACCATCCGGTTGTTGAACATAGATTTCTTTCTTGATTTCACCATTGAGAAATGTTGTCTTCACATCCATCTGATAGACGATCATATTCATGTGGGCTGTATAAGGAATAGTCTAATAGCTTCTAAACGGGCAACCGATGCAAAGGATTCCATAAAGTCGATGCCTAATAATTTCTTGTATCCACGAGCTACTAGTCGAGCTTTGTTCTTCAATATTCCGCCTAACTCATCGAGTTTAACCTTGTAAACCCATTTTAAAGTGAGTAACTTCACTTGATCCGGGCATGGTACAAGTTCACATACATCAAGACATATAAATTCATTAAGTTCTTCTTACATAGCTTCTATCCAACAAGATTAGGTAAATGCTTGTTGTCACGTCTTAGGTTCAACTTCACTGAGAAAAGCATCAAAATGACAAAACATTGTACTTTCTTGTAACTGGCTTCGTGTGGATACCGGATGATTAGGATCACCAATAATAGAATCTATAGGATGATCCTTTGTCCACTTGTTGTCATGTTCAAGAACCCGTGGATTGGAGTAGATCGTAGTAGGAGTTTCCTTTGAGGTGGACGACCCAGCTTTATTATGGTCGGTAATTTGTACACCAAAGAATGGAAGTTGACGCATTTGAGCGAATTCCAAGTCGTGATCATCATCGTTCTCTTCATCATCAATAGGTATGATGTGGGTAGTTGATACATGTGTTGGTTGAGAATTACTCGTTGAAGGCGCTGATAGGTGTGTAAACACTCATCCTTTTACCACTTAATTAAAATAATAACCAGGCCAAAACGTGTATTATGTCGTAAATGTCGGAATTATGCGTGGTTTGTGTTTTTGTTGTGATTTAGGATGAAAATCTGAATAGGGGAGAAAACACGGGCTTTCACGGGCTTTTATCGAAGAAAAAGACAAAAGACGAAGTCAAGAAATCAAGAGTGCAAAAAGAACGGAAGTCCAAGACCAATTCTGAAGATTTATCGAAGAAAAAGTCAAAAGACGGAAGTTTACTAAAAGCCGAAGAACTCAAGTCTAATTTATTGAAGAAATTACAAGACGAATTTATTAATCCCGAGACAAAAGTCGAAGAATTAAGAAGACGAGGACTAAACGATAAATAAAGAAAGAAGAAAGAGAGGAGGAAGCTACCACTAATCACCTTCCTAATCTCCTATAAATAGCTTTCATTTCATTTTATTTCATGTTGTTGGCTAATAGTGACAATTAGTTCTTCCACCATTTTAATTACTTTCTCTTTAAATTCATGTCGTTTACTTAATTGTCTTGCACCTTAAATTCCTTTAATTTCAAGTAAGTTTCCTTTTTATTGTTATTGAATCTTTACTTTTCTTGTGAATCTCTTATCTTCCTTTCTTGATTAATCTTTAATCTTTATGCTTATTGTTTATGTTCATGTTATTGAGTTTTTATTAAATTGATTAAGTGGGTTTTGATTATTTTGATTAGTATTGTTAGTTTTATTGATTTGGATTGTTTGTTTATGATTAGTAGATGTTATTTGGTTAGTTTGATTTAATCTTTTGGTTTGATTTGATTGATTTTGTTTAGATTCGTAGCTTCTTTATTTCCTTGTTCTTCGCACTATTTAGTTTACTCATATTCCGAATAAGTACTTTTATTCCGAACCAAGCATTTACTTTCATTTTATTCTGGATCAGCATACTATTCCGGATGAAGTCTTTGTTGTAATTATTCCGAATCAGCATTTTATTCCGAATGAAGCTTTTAGTTTAATTATTCCGGATGAGCTAAACTTTCCGAACCAAGGTTTTCTTATTTTTATTCTGGATGAAGCCTTTTCACTAGATATTCCGAATGAAGGGTTTTGTTATTTATTCCGAATGAACTTATTTTTCCACAGGAAGCTTTTACATTCCGAACAAGCAATCATTCCGGATGAGCCCTTTATTCCGCATCAGCAGTTTATTCCGAATCAGTAATTATTCCGGATGAACACATTATTCCGGATGAATGCTTTTATTCCGGATGAACATAACATTCCGGATGAACATATTCCGAACGAAATATTTATTCCGGATGAACATTTATTCCGGATGAAGGACTGTATTCTGGATGAATATGCTTATTCCGAATGAAGGGTTGATTCCGAATGAGTGTTTTTCTAGTTTCTGTAATTTTTTTCCATTTAGTTTTAAGCTTTATTTTTCCCGCCTTTTTCCTTAGTCGCACTTTTACTTGCCTTCCTTTTAGTTTGAGTTTAAGTTTGTCTTATTTTATTTTTCAGTCTTTAATTAATTTTGTCTTTTAGTTTTATTTTTATTTATTGTTTTGCTTTACTTTTCGTTTTATTATTTGCATTGCTCCTTTATTATTTGTCTTTGTTTATTTTTATTTCGCTTTCTTATTTACCTTTTCAAATAGAATAGATATCCAACTTCATTTTTCGTTACCAAGAACGACTGAGTCACAAACTTAAATCTTAATCAATTTGATAAGATACCGAGAAACGAACTTAATTGAACCTAGCAAAAATCTTAGTTATCAAATGGCGCCGCTGCCGGCTCTTTTCGTGAAGATTAACGGTTTTTTGTGAGAGACGCGTTGGCTTTTGGGATCCGTTCACTCTTGAACGTTATTTTTCGTGTCCAAAATTTTCAAAAAATCCCAAAAACATTTGAAAAATCATAAAAAGCATTTCTTTTTCAAAGTTTTGCTCCAAAAATATTCTTCTTGCTTATCTATTTTTCTTTATGGATTCTTGTGTCCATTGCGTCGGGTGTTGGAGACGACTATATGGGAGCGAATCATGTCAATGGTGTTCATGCGAGCGATGCGGAAGAGACCTTCCTCCCATTTCCATTGATTCACAAATAGGATTTTGTCCATCGTGTAATTCGATTAACTCATCCTTTACTTCTAATGAACTTACTCCTCCCTATTGCATGCATTGTGGAAGCGATTCTCATTGGCATGTTTCGTGCCCGATTCGATACCCGTATGGTTACGGGCAAGAACCGGGTTACAATTATGACAATGGTAATAGCTCTCCACATGACGTACCCAGTTATTCTCCATACCTATGGTGCTATATTTGTGGGGGCCCTCACGATGCTTCTTCTTGTGATCCGTCGAAGGTCTTTGAGAAAATTCCGTGCTATCAGCCCAGTGTGTATAACTTTGAGCCCCCACATCACACCCTCAATCATCAATCCTCTCAGCAAATTAGTCTTGACCAATAACTCACTACTTTGAATGATGTTCTAGAAAGTTTAGCTCAAATCCGAGCTGACTTGCATCAGGAAAGGCAACCTTTGCTTGATGGTGACGAAATCTTGAAATCCACCAACACCTTTTTGAGCCAATTTGGTCGTTTTCCCTTCTTTTCTACACCAAAATGTTTAATTACAGCGTGGGATAGAATTGGTTTAATTGAACATACTCGGGGAGATGAAAAACAAAAATTGCTTCATGAGCTTCTTAAAGATGTGGAGGTTATCAAGGAAGAGTTAGCCGACTATGTCACTTCTAATTAGAATGGTCCCGTCTATTATGATGATGATGACGACAATGATGTCTACGCTCTCGACCCATCTTCTGAAGTTGCTACTCCTACTCTCGATATTCCTAATGCGTCTAAGGATGGTGATTCATTGAGTGAGATTAGTGATTTTGGTTCGATAAATTTTTGATGATGAGGTTTGTGACATACCAACTGCTATGGAGTCAGAGGACGACGTTGCTCTTACGAAAGAGTTCGATCCTAATGATGACGATTTTTCTCCACGCTATGAGAATTTCACTTTTGAAATTTCTCAATCTCCACCGGGAGATGCGGGCGATGACGATTTATTCTCTCCGGCTTACGAGAAGTTCACCGATGAACTTGCTCTTGAAGATGAGGTGGAAGACGTGATTCTCCGCGACAGATTACGGAAAGTGCATCTTCTTATTGCTCAAATCGAAGAGTTGACTTCTCCTCCTCTTTCCGAGTCTTTACCTCCATCTATTCCTCCCATTGAAGATAATGACCCATTGCTAGAAGAAATCGACCTTCACTTAATACCTCCGGGTATTGATGATGATGACACGGAGGGGGATATTATTTTTGATAATTTGCTGCAGGAAGGTATTGTCCCAAGTCCCCCTCCCGAGCACCTTTCATCCACTCCTTTAGCCACCATTACGGAAGATGAGTGCTTTGACCCGGGAGGTGACATTGACTATTTTATCATTGATAACCTTACAGCTTTACCTCTTTCTGAACATCCATTGTCTTTGGAGGATGACAATGTGATTCCTTTACCCACCTCACCTCCCGTGGCTCACGACTTCATATACTTTTCGTATGTTGAAAGGACTTTTCTCCCATTTAAGACTTATCCTCCCGCCTCCCCTTTGTTGATGTCCTCCGGGAACGAGGACAAGGTCTTTGAACCCGGTATTACATTCGAGGCTTCCTTATGAACCATTTAATTCGGGGACGAGTCAGGCTCGTGACTCGGTTAATATAAACAAGCGCTCTTCGGGAGGCAACCCGATTATCTATCTTTATCTGTTTTCATCATAAGTGTAGGGGGAGCCCCGTTGGTGTTTCTTGTTTTCTTTCTTTTATTGTGCAGGGATTAGAGCTTCAAAAACACACTCTTGATGTGTGACAACCCTGGTTTTGAGGTTCGTCACTTAGTTTTATTTTGCGCTAGTTACGTGTCTTTACGTGTTTATGTGCTTATTGGTGTGTATAGATTGTGGTTTGGATATCGTTTCCGGTACGGGGTACCTTGTGAGTGAAACGATGTGTGATGATTTCATATTCATGAGTTCACATAGTAGTGACTATGAAGTGAGATGGTGTTATTTAGTGGTTTTACGTATACGTATATGTATTATAGAAAATCGTAATTTTTACGATTTACGGTTTAGCATTTAGAGGTCTCGGAAGAGGTATTTAGTCATATGAATATTTTTCGGGATGGTTTTAAGTCATTTAGGACTTACATATAAAGTTTATTTTAAAATTTTAGATTTTTTATAAAAGTGTATATTTACGACTTTTACGGTAAAACGCGTAAATTTGACTAGTTTTACGGTTTTGAGGTTTTGGAGGCTTTAGGAGCTGAAATAAATTAAGGTAAATTAAGGTAATATTAATAACATAATATTAAATAATAAAAACAAAAAAACGAATTTGAAGGGGTTTAGGTCGGTTTTGGACGCAGAAAAGAAGGAAAAAAGGAAAAAGGGGGAAAAAAAGGAAAGTGGACTTATTCTTGGACTAGGATTTTATGTACACCCTATATATTGTTTTAATCACAATCCAAATTCATTATTTTTATCCTTGAGGTTAAGAAAATTCGTGAGTTATATAAAAAATTAGGGTTCTTCATAAAATTTTGGGGTTTTCATAAATCAAAGGTAAATCTTCATAACCCTTTTCAATTTAATTGTTTTTATGTTTTGTTAAATCATCTTATGGTGGAATTAGGTTAGGGTTTAATTTAAAAACAATAAATTAATGTTATAATAATGAGGTTATATGGTTACATAAGTTAGGGTTTGTAATTAGTGGGGTTAGGGTTAATTAATTAGTTTAATTTGATTAAACCCGTTTTTAAAAACTGGGCAGAATTTTGAGTCAATTGTTTTGATCATATTGAGAGTTCTACAAACTCTTATTTTGCGATCCAAGTATCCCTGGAAAGGTAATTGAAGTGGTTTTCCATTGCAAGAAACGAGAACTAAATTGGAGGTCGGGAATTGGGTCAAAAACAGGTTACAACAGTCGGAGGTCAAAACAATTTTGAAGTCAGCCTGTTTTCTTTTTAAGTTTTGGGTTGTTTGGGGCACTTAGGGTTGCATTGGGATCTTCTAACGAACATAAGAGATGGTTTATATATTGTAGTAAGTATCTGCACTTGGGCTAAGTTTGTGGTTTAGGGTAAGACCCCCTAACCATAACAAACTTTTTGTATGTTTAAAATCAATAAATCTGGAATGACAAAAGTATATATATATATATATATATATATATATATATATATATATATATATATATATATATATATATATATATATATATATATATATATATATATATATATATATATATATATATATATATATATATATATATATATATATATCGGGGCCTTAACAGCAGCTTTAAGTATAGGTCAAGTGGGAGGTGTTAGATAACATATGTGAGGGCATAAATATTACATTTACAGTTATCATGGGTGTGTTCAGGTGGGCATTTGGATTATAGTTTGGAGACTTAAAACTGGGACTGTTTTTGATAAAATGTTAACGGGATGTGTTATGAAGTAAAAGGAGTTAAGGGCTTTATAGAAGGGTGTAATGAGATGCTTAGAGCATATAAATGAGGTATTTATATAGGAGGAGGCTAGATTTCCATCATAGTTTGATGAGCCATTTTAGTGGTTGGTTCATGTATTGATTACGTGTTTTTGGTTTGTTAGCTTTTCGCTAGTGCGAGGAATTTTGGAGAAGCTCAATCAGGTGAGTTTCATAGTCCCATGTTTACTATTGATTTTGACTTCCAGATGGGATGGAAGAGACACTATGTTGAGTTATTTGTAAATAATGTTGTGAATGTTTTTACGGGGTTGTGATGGACTTGTGTGTACACTTATGTGATTAACTGCTATGTGATTCTTGATTGTGTATGATTTGGATCGGGGGATACGTGCCGTCTCAGTTATTGTGGTTTGATAAGGTAGGGGCCTTGGGATAGGTACATAGCGTGATCGTCTATGGGACCAATGGATAATGACAAAGTAGTGGCCTTGGGATAGGTACATAGTGTGATCATCTATGGTACCATGGTGTTTGGTAAGGCTGAGGGCCTTGGATTTTGGTTTGGAATGATTGATCTTGAATGTTAGTTGTTAATACATAATTGTAACACATTGTCCATATGTTATTGTGTTGATGGTTGTTATTCACAGCTTATAACTGTTTTGGCGTTGGAGTCTAAACCTGTGACTCTCACCAACTTTATGTTGACGTGTTTTAGTGTCTCTTTCAGGTGTGAATGTGGTTAAGCGTGAGGATAGAAGTGGCTAGACTTGGATGCCTTAGGATTGCATATAGAAGGAGATCCCCGTTCCTTCTTAGTTTACCTTTATGTTTTTTTGAATAAGTGATACTGTTGGCACCTATATGTTTGTTTTGTTTGTGTTACTTGTTTGTCTTGGGTAAGAGGTAGGACTGTTACCTACTTACCTAGACTCCTGCATTGCTGAGATATTGTCATGACATTTGTGTCACCATTTTATGACATTTCTTATATCATTTAGTTATCTCTATAGACACGCTATTGTTATGATGATATCCATACGTTGTGCCCCATATTCCGCCATGGTGGGGTGTGACAGAATGGTATCAGAGACAATGGTTATAGAGAATTAGGTTGCCTAGTCGCGTAGCCTAGTCTATAGCTTAAGGGTCCCTACATATAGGCGTCATAGGAGTATGTGTGCATTTTATAATAATTGATGTGTTTGGATGTTATTAATTGCGATGTTTTGACTATTATGAATTGCACCATAATAAGTTCATACTTAACCACATGCTATTTTCTTTTCGGGTTGTGACTAGTGCGGGTTGAACCATAATCACCCACGCTAGTCATTGTTGTATTTTGCTTAAATTGTACATTATAGTACATAATTTGGTACAAGGTAGTTTCTATCTTTTGTCGAGTTATTTTACATACCTGAGGTATGTTATTTTTCTTTTGATGTTTAAGTCATGTTCCCTAAAGAATCGTGTGGTGGTTCGAGTTACTAGGAGTACATGGGTAGGAAGGATTTTAAGCTGTTTCCACTCTTACGGGAGACATGACTTATAACTGATTATGTTTTCGTTTTAGATTTAGTCTATGCTGTTTTAGCTAGACTATGGATTTCTGTATTCCAAGAGTATTACTATGTTATTTTAATAGATGGAGTTTTGGACCTATATGATTATGTGGTTATGAGCTTATGTGAGTAGATAGATTTATGTGTTATATGTTGTATTGATTCTTATAAGTGTCATCATAGGAGGGAGTGCATTGGGGAAAGGGTAATTGTATAAGTATGGTGGCCAACATAGTTATACAAGTACCACAACTTCAATGGGTTCTCAAGTATGATTGCATGAAAGAGGGTTAGTACATGCTTGTATATGATGAGATGTATAATTTGGGTATACGTATATATATATGGGTTTACGTAATGGCTGCCTATGAGATGGCTGTTGTTCTTTGTGTGTTATATGTTTTGGATTATAGTTGTGTTGTGTGATTATGGGGTCACACGATATGGTTTGGTTTTGGAGGTGGGCTTTATGCCTTGTTGTGGCACGGTGAGATGGTGATTACTCGTATGGAAAAACAAGCGTATATAGCGATTGATTGACTTGACATGTATGATAACGAGTATGTTTGGGAGATTCGATAGGTATACATATGCGGATGTATATATACTAGTAGATGTTATGTTATGATTTACGGTCGTTCAGTAGTTATTATAACTTGAACGTACCTAGTGCTCTCTTGTGTTTAAACAATTTTTTAGAGCTCGAGTTTGGTGGAGTTTCAACGATGTTTTGAATCTTTTGAAGTGTGTCTTGTAGCGTATTCTTTGAGTTTCGTATTTCACGTGTACGTTTTAAAATGGTGTTCTTGGTTTTAAGTCTATTGAAATAACTTAGGATTTCTTTTGAAATAATGAAATTTTTTGTGTTGGGTCTTACATTTCTTTTAGTCGGTATATATTGAGAAAAAGGGGGACTTGGAAATCTATTATAGGGTTAGATGGTTTGTTGTATTCGGTAAAATAAGGGTAAGGTGTTGGAGTCGTGTTTGAAACAAGATGTAACATAAGATTTCTTTCTAATCAACACTTATTTATTTCAAATTCTAAAAGACTTTCTTTAAAATGAAGCGAAGTAAAATTTCTTACTACTTACATAGTGTATATAATTGGGTTTAACCGATTCACGTCATTTATAATAATTAATACAAGGTTAAATTGAGTTTATGAAGATTTCACATACAATTTTATCTTTCATCAATATAAAACTGTTTTGGTCATAACTTGTTCGTTTTTAAAGCTTTTTGGATGATTCAAAAGCCTAAAATTACGTACTCGAAACGTACTTTTCAAATATTCAGAATGTATGGTCATGGGAGGTCAGTATCTTGGCCGAAATTATTGTACAAGTGTCGAGTTAAAGGTTGAGTTTGAATAGTAGTTTATTTTTATGATTTGGGATGCACGGGATACCTAGTTTTTGAGTTGAGTTTTGAGTTCATCAGGAGGGATGTTTGTAGATTGTTTGAGTCACATAGATGTGGGTGGTAATAATAAAAAAAAGGATATATATTCTTTTGGAAAAGTCGATCTTTTGCACAGTTTAAATAATATGTCACGGGGCGTAATATGTTTGGTTGCCATTGGGTGTTTCTTGGATTATTTTTTTCGTTCTCATGGGTCATTTTGAATTGATACATGTTTTGGGTTTGAGTTTTCTTTTGAGTCTTATGGTTTTTGACTTGTTTTAACTGGTGCGCGTAAAATGTCATTATTTATCCGTTGGTTTGATTCGTTGATCGTATCTGATGGATTCAGGAGGTAGTTTTGGTTTCGTATTGTTCGGGAACATTGAGGTAGTCATATGAAAGACTTGGTCGCGCCTACACGCTTAAGTAGGTGACCATGAGAGAACGGTCGGAATACCCTTAGTGGGGAGGAAAGAGGTTCGTAGACGAACTAATGTGGGCATGAGGTCTATTAGGAGTGCCAAGGGAGATGAATAGAGATTTGTGAAAGGTATGGAAATTGGCACAAGTAACGTGCCATAGAGAGTGTTGGAAGGGGGTATTGTTCGTAAGGCATGTATGTTTTCTAAATATTTCCTGAGATTTAGTTAATTGCCTATTACTGCGAGGTAGAACCATAAATAGAGCAAGTAGGAGAAGTGAGAGGAGTTGGAGTTAGTGCCTTTCCAAGGCAATTGTTGATGGAATGATTTAAAGACAAGAGTTGTTAGAAATTTGCAAGGAATGCAAGATGGAAGTTGAGTTTCTTAGTAGCAGATTGGATGTGGAAAGAGGTTGAGTGGTCTGATGAGAGGAGGTATTGGTCTGTTCAAAATGCGTGTAGAATTCCGCAAGTAAAACGAGGTAGAAATTCATTCGTATTGCCGCTGAGAGAGGATGCAATGAGGACGTAATTGAAACTGCTAAGGATGTTGTATGAACGCTTTGGGTTTACGGTTATGATTTTGGCATCGCCAAAACACTAGCGGTTTTCATGGGGTCAATGAACCGAGTGTGCATGAACGTATATAAACGAGTTGTCATCGGGAGCATCGACGACATCTTGACATCTGGAGTTGTTAGGAAAGGGAATTATACGTAAGATTTTCAAGTGTGAGTTTTAGGATTAAGTTGGCCAGGACGAGTGGTCAAGGATGATGGCATATCGAGGAACCAGCAAAGGGCGAAGTGAAGAAGGATGAGGAAGCGTTTTGGAGACTGAAGAGGTGGATTGGATAATGAGCAGATCTTGACATTATCGGAAGGACTGGATGAATTCGCGAAGCATGACGATACGTGGAGCAAGGATTTGGAGGTGTACGAGAACGACAAAGAAAGGCGATTGCTTATACGATGCAGGAACTGAAGATTTGGAAGAACTAGATAAGACTTAGTAGTGGAGCTGGATTGCTATATCTGCCTAGAATGCGAGAGGCATTTGGTGTACGAGACGTATAGAATGATCTACACGGATCATGAACGTCTCCAACACGTATTTAATCATCTTGATTGAACATTTGGCAAAGGTTAAGTGGTGAAAGAAAATTTGCAAGGCTATGTACCATCTGGGAAAGGCAAGCATGGTCGATGAGACATGGAATAAGAAGGATGAGGTGAAGCTGAGACGAACTTGAATCATAGGGATGACGTATTAGGGCGGTTTGGGTAAAGGATATAGGTTGCACGAGTTGAGTCGTCTAAAGCAGAGAACGCGTCAGCGTGTATGTTGCGTGGCTTGAACAATCATATGGAGAAAAGGGACGTAGACTATACTTCCTACATAGATAGGAGTATCTTAGAAAGGGCGATGTAAGGACGAATTTGGTGGAATAAGTACGACGAGAGTTGGGTGATAGTCGATAGACAGACCAATTCATCCCATATTTCAAGAGGAAGGAGAAGTCACATAGTTGAGAAGTTGGAAGGATTGCGTACAGATGTGATGGAATAGAGGGTGTTGCGTAAGAGTTAGCCTAATATGTATGGAATGCCTTATGAAGGATTATGGAAAGGGAAATGGCACTGACCTATACTGATTGTTTGGGAGGATTAGTATTGATAATCGAATGGATGGGGAGTTATAGGTGTGATATGCCATAGGGACTGAATGGAGTTGATGAACATGATTGGATATGAGTATATCCAGCTAACTAGGAAAAAGATGGGCAAGTGAGATATTTATACGACCTTAGGAGTTACACTGAGGGAATGAGTGGTTGATTAAGAGGGAGTTAGGAAACTCATTAGCGATGGCTGAGTTTTCATATAGTGAGAGTTATCATACTAGAAGTCGATAAATGCCATTTGAGGCACTATATGAAAGGATAGGGTGAGTTGTCCCTATGGTGGGCTAGAATTGGTAAAAGAGGCTACTAATGTGGTAATGATGTTGTGGAAAGGATGAGAGCAACAAGGGATGCTATGTAGAAAAGGAGGAAAACCACTAGATTTAGTGACAAAGTTATGTAGGGAGTTTCACCCATAGTAACGGGTGGTATGATTTGGTAAAATGGAAGAGTTGATGTAGAATTTTGTTGGTCCATTTATGGTCGTTGGAAAGATCGGACCATTAGCTTATGAGCATAGAATTACCTGGGGGAAATGAGTTGTATACATGATACATTTCATGTATTGAGATTGGTAAAGGTTGTTTGAGAATGCATTTTGCATGTACGGTTATTCGGGACTTGTGCTAATAAGAGTCTTTGTTTTATCAAAGAGTCATCTATGAGATTTATTGACTGTGAGGTCAAGAGTTTGGCAATGAGTTTAATTATTTTTGCTCAGTATATGTGGTAATTTAAGACTTGAACTAAAGTTCACATGGAAATGAGAGGAGTTCGTTTAGAACAAGTATCCTCAGGTGATTTGTTGTTTGTGTGTTTGATCCTAAGGAGTAAATCTCGGGACGAGATTTTTATTAGGAGGGAGTGATGTGACAACCCTGGTTTTGAGGTTCGTCACTTAGTTTTATTTGGTGCTAGTTACATGTCTTTACGTGTTTATGTGCTTATTGGTGTGTATAGATTGTGGTTTGGATATCGTTTCCCGTACGGGGTACCTTGTGAGTGAAACGATGTGTGATGATTTCATGTTCATGAGTTCACATGGTAGTGACTATGAAGTGAGATGGTGTTATTTAGTGGTTTTACGTATACGTATATGTATTATAGAAAATCGTAATTTTTACGATTTATGGTTTAGCATTTAGAGGTCTCGGAAGAGGTATTTAGTCATAATTTTTCGGGATGGTTTTAAGTCATTTAGGACTTAAATATAAAGTTTATTTCAAAATTTGAGATTTTTTATGAAAGTGTATATTTACGACTTTTACGGTAAAACGCGTAAATTTGACTAGTTTTACGGTTTTGAGGTTTTGGAGGCTTTAGGAGCTGAAATAAATTAAGGTAAATTAAGGTAATATTAATAACATAATATTAAATAATAATAAAAAAACGAATTTGAAGGGGTTTAGGTCGGTTTAGGACGCAGAAAAGAAGGAAAAAAGGAAAAAGAGGGAAAAAAAGGAAAGTGGGCTTATTCTTGGACTAGGATTTTATGTACACCCTATATATTGTTTTAATCACAATCCAAATTCATTATTTTTCTCCTTGAGGTTAATAAAATTCGTGAGTTATATAAAAAATTAGGGTTCTTCATAAAATTTTGGGGTTTTCATAAATCAAAGGTAAATCTTCATAACCCTTTTCAATTTAATTGTTTTTATATTTTGTTTAATCATCTTATGATGGAATTAGGTTAGGGATTAATTTAAAAGCAGTAAACTAATGTTATAATAATGAGGTTATATGATTACATAAGTTAGGGTTTGTAATTAGTGGGGTTAGGGTTAATTAATTAGTTAAATTTGATTAAACCCGTTTTTAAAAACTGGGCAGAATTTTGAGTCAATTGTTTTGATCATATTGGGAGTTCTACAAACTCTTATTTTGCAATCCAAGTATCCCTGGAAAGGTAATTGACGTGGTTTTCCATTTCAAGAAACGAGAATTAAATTGGAGGTCGGGAAGTGGGTCAAAAACAGGTTACAACAGTCGGAGGTCAAAACAATTTTGAAGTCAGCCTGTTTTCTTTTTAAGTTTTGGGTTGTTTGGAGCACTTAGGGTTGCATTGGGATCTTCTAACGAACATGAGAGATGTTTTTTATATTGTAGTAAGTATCTGCACTTGGGCTAAGGTTGTGGTTTAGGGTAAGACCCCCTAACCATAACAAACGTTTTGTATGTTTAAAATCAGTAAATCTGGAATGACAAAAGTATATATATATATATCGGGGCCTTAACAGTAGCTTTAAAGTTAGGTCAAGTGGGAGGTGTTAGATAACATATGTGAGGGCATAAATATTACCTTTACCGAGATCATGGGTGTGTTTAGGTGGGCGTTTGGATTATAGTTTGGAGACCTAAAACTGGGACTGTTTTTTATAAAATGTTAACGGGATGTGTTATGAAGTAAAAGGAGTTAAGGGCTTTATAGAGGGGTGTAATGAGATGCTTAGAGCATATAAAGGAGGTATTTATATAGGAGGAGGCTAGATGTCCATCATAGGTTGATGAGCCGTTCTAGTGGTTGGTTCATGTATTGATTACGTGTTTTTGGTTTGTTAGCTTTTTGCTAGTGCGAGGACTTTTGGAGAAGCTCAATCAGGTGAGTTTCATAGTCCCATGTTTACTATTGATTTTGACTTCCAGATGGGATGGAAGAGACACTGTGTTGAGTTATTTGTAAATAATGTTGTGAATGTTTTTATGGGTTGTGATGGACTTGTGTGTACACTTATATGATTAACTGCTATGTGATTCTTGATTGTGTATGATTTGGATCGGGGGATACGTGTCGTCTCAGTTATTGTGGTTTGACAAGGTAGGGGCCTTGGGATAGGTACATAGTGTGATCGTCTATGGGACCAATGGATAATGACAAGGTAGTGTCCTTGGGATAGGTACATAGTGTGATCATCTATGGTACCATGGTGTTTGGTAAGGCTGAGGGCCTTGGATTTTGGTTTGGAATGATTGATCTTGAATGTTAGTTGTTAATACATAATTGTAACACATTGTCCATATGTTATTGTGTTGATGGTTGTTATTCACAGCTTATAACTGTTTTGGCGTTGGAGTCTAAACCTGTGACTCTCACCAACTTTATTCTGACGTGTTTTACTGTCTCTTTCAGGTGTGAATGTGGTTAAGCGTGAGGATAGAAGTGGCTAGACTTGGATGCCTTAGTGTAGAATATTGATAACCTATGAATCTATGAAGTGGGTTGATGTTTTCTAGTGAGAGAAACTAGAGAGAGAAAGTGAGAGAAAATGTGTGTGATTTTATTAATATGAAAGTGCAAATGGAACAAAAAACCAACCCCTTTCCATGGTGGAAAGGGGTATTTATACTCCAAGCCTAACATTGGGCTTGGGCCGGTCCATGACAAGCCCATGGACCGGTTCTTACTTAACTTAATAAGTAACATTTAACTAATTACTAACTACGAGCTATTACAACATAAATCATATTGTGGAGTGACCGATACTTCTAATATACGTTAAAACGTATTTCTAACAATCTCCCCCTAAGGGAGGTCACTCCACGTTACAAAGTTCTAAACCTAGCATACTATACTAAGTCTTCGTTCTTTAGCTCGTAGTCTTTTCTTCTTTTCTTTCTTTTGTTGTGAATATGTTGGTTTGATCTTTTTGGCTTTGACTTGAGAGCATTGTTCTTTGGCCTTTCACGTGCGGTCTTTGCCTTTCTTGTGAACTTTGCCTCCTCGTGACTTCATGTTCCACACACTTACGTCTTTTTGTTGAATTCTCGAAAGCTTCAGAGTTTGGTACAGCGGAAGACTTCATCTTGTACTTTCTTGAATTTTTGCTGAACTTTGTTGCAAAAGACATAAGCATGTGGGAACGACTTTTACAGGTACACCGCAACACCACCGTCTTCACTGGTACACAGCAACGCCACCATCTTCAACAGGTACACAGCAACGCCACCGTCTTTAACAGGTACACAGCAACGACACGAATAAAATGGCTTTGAACATTTTATTCTAATTCGGTAGCATTTTACCTCCGGTCGGTGAAGACCGTTGGACGATATTAGATATCGTACCCGTGACGGATAGTTTCAATTAAGTAACTTCCTGACAGGATTTCGCGGGTAAACCCGTTCTCTTTATTCGACCGTCCAAAGCTGACTGCGAACATAAAGAGTGAATCACTTGGATACATTATCCTTGTGATTTGAAGCCGTCAATTCATGAAACCTGGAACAAGTGAATTTCAATTAAGATTTTCACCATCGTTGCTTTCCAGTTGTCACGAGCTCAATTCATAAAGAATCTTGCACGTCACCTACCAAGTGCTGTTTGATTTTAACACTAGAAGGATTTCCACTCGTCACTGTGGTCAATAAAGAGTCACTCTGAGTGTTCTGGCAAGATCATATGATAATGCGAAGAGGCCTGGAACGAGTTTAAGTTCAATTAAGAATTAAACCACTGTTACCTTCCAGTTTTTCACAAGATTGGTTCTAAAAGAACCGCACGTGTAACCTACCATGAGCTTGTTTGATGTTGGCTCAAGCAGGATTTCCATCTTCATTGTAATACTTGCGTATTACTCGGATGTTCTGGCAATATTACAGGAATACTGCGTAGGACTCATGAAAATCTCTTACTTTTCACAGTGTGTGAGAAAGCAAGGAATAAATGGAAAGTGTCCTAATGAGACTTTTGATGATCTCTTGGCTCTAGACTCGATTGTGCGTTTTGATTTAGTGAGCGATGGCTGGAGAGGAGTGCCACCTTTTCAATATCAGTCTATTCGGAGTGAATAAACCAATAGATAACGTGTTGATCTCCGTGTGATTAAAACAAATACCTTTTGAGAGATATTTGAGTTAGCTGGGAAGGGTTGTGCATTGCATCACTGGGTCCATGATGTCTTTCTTCAATACCGAGAATCATTAGCAAAAATGACCTCAATAGCATATGTATTGACCCGGTTTCTGCCTAATGTTGTAAGGAGGGCTTCTTTCTTTACACCCTTTATCTTTACAATTCTTTTTCATTCTTCAACCCCTTCAATGCTTACCAATACGTCATCACTAGCACCTTGTTGTGATTGTTCCAGTGCTAGCTTAAGTACTTGGTCGGCATTCAGCTACGTTCACAATCTTTCTCCATCTTTCCTAGGAATTCTAATTCTATCTAGGGAATTGTCCTTGGGAAGATTCCATCGGCTCTGATGAATCATTGGACTAAACCTATTCCTACCACCCTTTTGTCACCACATTCGTCGTGAGTTAAGTGTGTTTTGGGAAGGAATTGCCACCATGAAAAATCATTGAAAATCACTTAAGGTACTTGTGATATTGAAATCAAAAGTTTTATACCTTAGGTGTTTTGTTCATCAAAAACACTCCCCCTTAACACGTGCTTTACACATATTAAGTTGGATAATCGTTAAGTCTTTTTCATCTTTTAGCCAAGTATCATTTAAATCTCCTTAATCCCATTTTCTCCCCTTATCCAAAATGTTAACCATTAATATTTGGGATATTGAATGGATTAACCGGTCTTTGGGTAAAAATGAAATCGATGTTTGGCCATAGAACAAGTTATTGCTCCCCCTTAATTTAATAAGGGATAGTTGTAGTGCTTTAGTATGATATATTTTGAAAGATTTAGAATCTCGTGAGAAATTCTTGAAAAATTATCATACCTTAACACTACATCAAGCCATTACAGCACAATATTCACAAATATACATATTCACAAATAATACCAATATAGAGTGACCTGAAATGTACGACCCATTAGATGGATCGTTGCAGTGTCCTGTAGTGCACTCCATATGGTCTACCACCAACGAATCTTTCCAAACTCCTCATCAATCTACGTTCACGGAGCTTTTGATCTATCTTCTTGATCACGTACTTCGCCATCTGCCGGTAACCCGGATGCCAATCCTCCGTCATTTCTGGCAAAGTCCCACCCGAGTTCAGATGCTCCAACTTTCCTCTGACTTGTAGAAGAGTCCCATCACTGTACTTATGGAGCTCACCCACCCTCATAAACTTCATTAAACCTCGACTGTTCAAGTAGAAGATGCCGTAATTCGGGACAGAAATACCGGTATAGGGACATCTTTCTACATGTTGAGGTAGCACTTTATTCACTGGACGGGTTAGGTTAAGCTTCCTTTGATAGCTTTCGACTCCCAACTGAAGATCTTCAACTCGTGTCTTGATGACAACGCTTCGTGTGAACATACGAAGTGTTGTATTCAAAGCAATTAGGTCTTCACGAGGAATATGTGTGAGTTGATCTCTGGTCATCAGAAGCAGCATATCTTCGATATCCTCAAGGCGAATGATGGAAAAATCTCCCTGCTGGATTTTGTATTCCCTGTCATCCTCCCTTTTCAAACGAATCTCCGTCACATGATAATAGCCATTCTTGGCTTCAGTTTTCATCCCTAAAATGCTGGAGATGCGGATGTCGGATCTAACGTTGCTTCCAGAATTGACTAGGCAGCAACCCCTGTACGCCCTTCGGACTCGTTCGTCCCAATGAGATGCACCTATGACAGCATACATATCATAATTACGATTTATCTTTGGGACCCAGAGTCGATTTACCTTTTCCTCGATAAAGGGTATTGTCCCCCAGTTGGCAGCTTTCAGCAAGGTCAGGGAGGTTGCGTACTTTGATGACCCCTTCAGTAGATACACAAGATCATTGGTGACGAAGAAGTCAAGAGCAATCTGATTATCTTGAGTAGAATCCATTGGAGGTGGAGCTCTTTCTGATTCATGAAGACCTGGCCGTTGAACGGTATTCAGAGCCTTCAGGATCTCATCGGCATAATATTCGAACTCCATTTGGGTCAACCGGGTTTTGGCGCGAAGTCTTTTATCCTTCAGTACTTTCTTCACCAAAGATGGAGTAACCGAAGTCTTATACTCATGAGCAAGAAATGCACATAAGTCAATCGGACTGCGGATACGAAGATACAAGACATCTTTGTCAGCGTCGGTGATCGGATCATACTGTGCTGCTGCCGTGATCCAAGCCTGTGGTGGTGCAGTCTCGTCGATCTCCAACGTGTCCGCCCAGTCCCTTGTGCTTGGAATAGTAGATTGTGGGTTTTGTTGCAGAGGAGTGGAGACGTGAACATCTACTTGTTCTGTTTCAGGCATGTCGGCAGTGTCATGAATGGGTGAGTGTTGTGCAGCTTCAGGTTCGGTTACCGATTCTGCAATTACAGGAACAACAACAATAGAACTAACAGGGGTAGTGGTAACAGGTATTGATGCATGGATAAATGTACCAGGAATAGATGATCCTGTAGTGGCATTCACATCGTGGTGCCACTTCGATCGTCTGGATTCCGTGGAAGTAGATTTCTCCTTTGCTGTTGCATCTTTCTTTGACTTGGTACCAGACTTAGCAGGTTTCTTTGAGCTGGCAGCCTTAACCCCTTTCTCAGACTTTTTACCCCCATCAGCATCCTCATTATCATCCCCGTTGCTCCCCCGAACACTCTCCTCATTACCATTACCACCATCATCGCCATCATCATCATCGTCATCATCATCCTCATCATCAGTATCATCATCCTTATCATTATCATCCTCATCATCCTCATCATTCTGATCCTCATCATCCTCATCATCATCATCATTCTTATCTTCTTCTTCTTCTTCTTCCTCTTCTCCACCAGTACCCTCTTCTTCGTCACTCTCTTCCCTTTCTTCTTCAGGGAGAATGTGGTAGGGTACCACACTTCCAAATGTCATGAACAACCTATCATCCTCCATGATAGCGTCATTCAGGGATTTGAAGAGAGCCCGTTGAATCCTCGATTTATCAAACGATCCAAGTTCCTTCATTCGAGCTTTGAGGATCTTCTTAAGTTCAAAATCCGTCAAGTCATAAGCAATCTTGTAGGCGGCTTCTGAAGGGTTGGATGATTTGATCATTAAGTTGTCAGCAGCAAGCGTCTTCAAATCATCACGCAGTTTAGGCATTAGGGATTCAATGGAGTCTTTCACTCTCTGCTCAATAGAAGCTTCAAGAGCCGCTTTTTGCTCTTTAAGGTCATCCTTAATAGCTTTAAGTCTCGTAATTCGTGCTTGATGCCTATCAGCTTCAGCCTTTTTAACCCTAGCAAGTTCTTCTGCATGAGCTTTACGTGTAAATTCCATGTCTGCAGCGAACTTGGCAATCAACTCTTCTTGAGCTTTCCTTGATGCTTCTTCACTTTGAGCTCTTCTATTTAGCTCTTGGCGAAGTTCATCCATTTCTCTCTTGTGAGTATCCACATGTTTATCCAACATTTCGGCCATCACTAATGCGGCCATTGCAGATGTTGCAGAGCTGCTTTGGGTTGATGGAATAGGCTCGGTTGTAACTACGGTACTAAGGATGGGCTTTATTGGTGGTGGAGGAAATGGTGTTGAAACCGGTTTGGTTGGTAAGGGTTGAGTTGGTTGAAGTTGAGTTGCTAAAGGTTGGGTTGACACCATGATCGTAGGAGCAACAGACTCCTTTTCCACACTTGCTGAAATAGGGATTGATGGCTCCTTCGAAGTGGAATAATGTTCAGGTGACCCAAACTCATCAACATCATCTGGTTCCACGTACTCATCCTCAACATCTACCCTTGCACCTGAACCACTACCGCCAGTATCTTTCCTACTCCTTTGAATAGCTATCTTCATCATTTGTTTCTCAGTTTTATCAAGAGCAGGATCAACAATGTTTTCTTCGTCACGTAGACGCATCTCATCAGCCTTACCCTTTCCTTTCTTACCCTCTGTCTTCTTCTTCTTGGTTTTGGGTTCAGGTAAATCTGTTTGCTTCCTTTTACCTTTGCTCTTAACTGTGGTAGATGAGTCTTCACCTGCTAGAATACTTGCTCGTTGATTCTCAATTTCTGTTAGCAAGTTCTTGTAATCAGCAGATGCAATAATCTCATCGGTCAGAAGATGACTGGGAATGGGACCAGGAATAACCGTATTCGAATGAGTCTCCTGCCTTAAGTCTACCAAATCATCATCATCCATCGTGTGGTGACGACTACCTGCACGCTTGTTAATGGATGCATCGTTTACCATAAAGTAATGTATGATCAACTTAATAAACCTAGGGTACTGGTAGCTTTTAACCTTACCCTTTGTGTTTGTGAAGAGTTGAAAAGTAAACTCCTCCCACAGCAGTGATGCATAATCAATACCCATACCTTTAAACATACCATAAAACATCTTGATGATTGGTGGACGAACAGCATCAAACCCAGTTGTTTTGGGTGTTAAACATCGGCTTAGAATCCCAAAAATAGCTTTCCATGGTTGACCAACTTTGGCAGTAGTAAACTCAGACGGGGTTCGTATGTCAAGACATCCAATGGCGGTGAACATCTCCATGATCTGGTCCTTAGTCGGGTTGGCTGAGTATGATAAGTCTTTGAGTGTCGGCCGAAATCCAAAAATCTTCCTAAAGTCTGACACAGTAAGCGTCTGCTGCTTGTTGTCCAAGGAAAAAGTGATTTTGTTGGACGTCCTCTCTTTGGTAGCCCAGAACTCGTAAAGGTAGTCATAGGGCACTGAAGCACTTCTCCTTAGCGCATGCTTGAAATGAGATTTATCAAGCATGGCTGTACCTACCTTAAATCCATTATGGGTAGAGTGAGATACCTCCTTCAAACGAAAGTTGTTCGGAATAAACTTTAGAGTCTTGGCTTCGGCAATGGCGGTGGCTCTGGTGTGTTGTATTTGTTGTACGGTAGGGTTAGTCATCGTCTCTGCTTAAGATAAAACACAAAGGTTGATACATACAAGTATGAATATCATTATGATTTTAAACCTAAGCATTGAACATATGACATAATCCCTTAAGCTTTGAAACCATTCAAACATCTTTTATACGGAATAATCATTCAATTCGGAATAATAGGTCTATGCTGAATATAAATCCTATGTGGAACATAAGGCCTATTCGGAACATATAGCCTATGCGGAATAACATCCTATGCGGAACATAAGGCCTATTCGGAACATATAGCCTATGCGGAATAACATCCTATGCGGAACATAAGGTCTATTCGGAACATATAGCCTATGCGGAATAAAATCCTTATTCTGAATAGTGGGCCTATGCGGAATAAAAACCCTTATTTGGAACATTGGGTCTATGCGGAATAAAATCCTATTCGGAACATTGGGCTTATGCGGAATAAAATCCTATTCGGAAAGACTTTGCCTATGCGGAATAAATTCCCTATTCGGAACATTTTGTCTATGCGGAATAAAATCCTATTCGGAACATTGGGCCTATGCGGAATAAATTCCCTATTCGGAAAAACTAGGCTTATGCGGAATATTCAGTCTATTCGGAAAAAGTTTCTCTATGCGGAAAGTTTTGGCCTATTCGGAAAGATCTTTCTATTCGGAAAAACTTTTCTATGCGGAATAAAATAATCCTATTCGGAAAACTTTTGTCTATGCGGAAAAACCTTTCTATTCGGAAAAATAGCTTCTATGCGGAAAGATTTCACCATGCGGAAAGTTAATTCTATTCTGAATAAAACCCTTATTCGGAAAGTATTTCTTACTCGGAAAATTTCCAACACTTATATATTTTCTAATTAAGCATGAAATCGTTTAATTCAAGTGTTCAAAAGGCCAAATTAGTGCAATTAGAGTCATTCCGAATACAACCCAGGCAAAACCCCCAATTTAATTAACCCTAATTAACCAGAAATTACAATCGATTGTTTTCAATTAAGAGAGTTAATTAACTTGATATGCTTGAATGATTAAACCGATTATATACCTTTTTGATGATCTTGATCTTAGAAGATTACTGATTTTGAGATGTTTAATTTGATTTCGTGTGGTTTTGTTTTTGTGTGTTAATGGCGGCAAGTAAGATGGGAACAGTGAGATGAGAGAAAGAAGAAAATAGGGTGGAATGATTGACTAGGTCAACTTTTTAGCAAGTTTGAAACATTGTCAACTTTACCCCTTCAATTTGTCTACTTTCAACAAACAAAATCTTTTGTTTTCCCAAGTCCTAATTCGTGTCATTTTGACCCTATCTTATGTTAACTACCCGAGCCTTAGTGATTAACTAATCTTAACACAAGCACAAAACTATCCACGACAAACTTATAAGCAACAACAAGACAAATGCCAAAGCAATCCAACCATTAACCATTAAGCTTTTTGAGTTTCCTTGAAAAACTTTTGAAGATCTGTTTGATGTGAAAGATGATGTAACATTTTCTCCCCCTTAAACGATGACCCGTTTTCTATTTAAAGAGCTGTAGTCATTGTTTAACGAGGCACAGGATGATGAAAAACATTTCCCAATTGATATCTTGAAAAAGTTTGATTCGTGGTGTCAATAAGATTTCTCTTATTTTAACAAATTAATGCACTGAGACGTACACTAATTCGTGTTAGACCAAGTTGTAAAGTAAACTTGATCCCTTTGCGTGATTTGGCTTGTAAATCACGCCCGAGAAAATTAATTCCCGTTGTGAGCCAACGTTTTCCAAGGAAATACGTGACTTTAAAATGAAAACCGGGTTGCAGTCAGAAATAACTACAAGCCATAATGGGCATGTTTTAAAACATTACAACTTTTATACGGACTCTATTTATGGCACCGTGTCAATATTAATCGACATTTCTAAGGCCGTAAATATTACCGTACTAAAAGACATGCCCGTTTTAAACGAAAAATATTTTTGGTTTTTCTTGATTTTATAATTTTTATGGTTTTTCTAGGTTTTATATTTTTTATGGTTTTTCTTGGTTTTATATTTTTGTATTTTCTTTTTGTGGTTTATATATTTACTATAATATACATGATCACGAACAAAGGATACTCTGAATAGTTTACCACGACTATTCAGCTAATTCTTCTGCCAACTCTTTGAGAGTCGCTGGAGTGAATGATTTCATGCCAAGCTTGTCGATCAAAAACTCGATTCGTCCTCGATCTAAGGCTTTGGTGAACATATCCGCCAGCTGGTACTCAGTAGTGACAAAATACAGCTCGATCACTCCGTTCTCCACCTGCTCCTTAATGAAATGGTAGCGAATGTCTATGTGCTTGGCCCTGGAGTGTTGAACATAGTTGCAGCAAAGGGCAATGGCGCTCTTGTTGTCACAATACATCGGGATTTTGTTGAATCCCAAACCGTAGTCAGTTAATTGTGATCTCATCCAAAGGACTTGAGCACAACAACCGGACATGGCGATGTATTCAGCCTCCGTGCTTGATATTGCAGCGCTTTTCTGCCTTTTTGAAGACCAACTGATCAATCTATCTCCTAGGAGTTGCACAGATCCAGAAGTGCTACGCCTCGTGTCTTGACATCCAGCATGATCGGCATCTGCGTATGATATTAAAACAATCGAGGAATCTTTCGGATACCATAGACCACGATGAAGTGTTCCTTTTAGATACCGAAAGATCCTTTTAACTACATGTAGGTGCTTTTCGGTAGGCCGAGCCTGATACCGGGCACACATGCATACAGCAAATTGCAAATCAGGCCTGCTAGCAGTCAGATATAGAAGGGTGCCGATCATCCCACGGTAAAGTTTTGGATCGACAATAATCCCATTCCTATCTTCATCTAACTTGGATTTCTCCACCATTGGAGTGTCCACGGGGTCACAATTTTCAAAGTTATATTTCTTAAGAGATTCTAGAGCATATTTGGATTGATTAATAAAGATGCCTCTGGGATTCTGAGAAATCTGTAATCCTAAGAAAAATGAAATTTTTCCCATCATCGACATCTGAAAGCGTGTGGACATTATCTTCTCAAATCGATTTAACAATTCTATGTTAGTGGCAGCAAATATTATATCATCAACATAAATTTGTACCAGAATCATGTCGTTGCCTTCCTTGAGAGTGAATAGAGTGGGGTCCACTTTTCCTTTGGAGAAGCCTTCCGAAATGAGATATGTTGACAGGAGATCATACCACGCGCGTGGAGCTTGTTTCAACCCATAGAGAGCCTTCTTAAGCTTGTACACTTGATTAGGAGACTCCGTACTGACGAACCCATCCGGTTGACTAACATAAACTTCTTCCCTTAGTTCACCGTTCAAAAATGCCGTCTTCACATCCATTTGATAGACGATCATGTTCATATGAGCAGCAAACGCAAGGAATAGTCTAATCGCCTCCAATCTAGCCACAGGAGCAAAAGATTCCTCAAAGTCTATACCCAAGGCTTGTTTATATCCTCTAGCGACCAATCTAGCTTTATTCTTCAATACCGCACCCATCTCATCAAGTTTAACCTTATAAACCCATAACAAAGTAAGGATGTTAACCTTGTCAGGGCGAGGAACCAATTCCCATACTTCAAGTTGTTGGAATTCGTTTAGTTCCTCCTGCATAGCTTCAATCCAAGATGATTGGGTCATAGCCTGCTGCCAATTTTTGGGTTCAACTTCAGAGAGAAATGCATCAAAGTAACAATAGAGTGCACTCTCTTGTAATTGATGGCGTGTAGAGACTGGTCGATCTAGATCTCCAATAACATTCCTAATTGGGTGATCTTTTGTCCATTTAGTGCTATGGTTTTCAATCCTAGGTGGTCTGGAGTGAACAATAGAAGGAGCTTCTTCTGAGGTAGACGCGGCTGAAGGGTTTTCAGGGATCGCTACACCAAAGAAAGGAAGCTCTTGCAAGTGAGCATATTCCAAGTCGTGATCAGTAGAATCCTCTTCCACATCATTAGGCACAAGTAGGGGTGATGATTCAGGTGTAGTTTGAGAATCACTTGGTGAAGGTGCATCCGGTTCAATGTGAATTGTAGATGCATTAGATAAAGGTTCATTAGCTTGAGCAACCACTTCAGGTATTGGAGCAATTACTACAGGTGCTGGAACTTCATCAGTCGGGGGATCGAAGAATTCATCAAACAACGGTTGAAACAGTTTATCCCACTCGGGCCTTGTTGGTGGTAAAAATGATGTAGAAGTAGGATTATTGGGAAGTAATCCGGAACTAATAGCACCGGTTCCCATCTCATGAAGCGCGGGTTCAGAGCTGTGTTGCTCAGAAGCCATCGCTGTCAGCTCATCGAAATTTGCGTCCATAGTTTCTACAATCTTGCCAAGACGACGGTTATAGATTCGGTATGCTCTTTTGGACGGTGAGTAACCAATGAAAATACCTATATCGGCTTTCGGTTGAAGCTTACCCAAGTTCTCACTATTGATGTTTGGATAACAAAGAGCACCAAACACATGGAAAAATGAAACATCGGGTTTACGGTCATGTAAAAGCTCATAAGGTGTTTTTCCATGGCGTTTCCGAAGGATAGAACGGTTTTGGGTGAAACATGCAGTAGAAATAGCCTCTGCCCACAAGAACAATGGAGCGTTCGCATAAATAAGCATGGTCCTAGCAGCTTCCATAAGTGTACGATTCCGTCTTTCAACGACACCGTTTTGTTGTGGAGTGCGTGCAGCGGATGTTTCATGTGATATACCAACTCCTTCATAATAATCACGAAGATTCTGGTTGACGAACTCTGTACCATTGTCTGTACGAATACGGCGGACAGTGGTATTCAAACGTACCTGAATGAATTTCAGAAAAGTGATGATAGCCTTCGGTGCTTCATCCTTTGTACGTAGAAATCTAACCCATGTAAACCTGGAGAAATCATCCACAATGACGAGAATGAATTTCTTACCGCTCACACTTTCAGTTCTCATTGGTCCACAAAGATCCATATGCAAAAGATGAAGTTTTTCTTGATTGGTGTCTTCAGCTTTGGGCTTGTAAGATTTCTTGGTGCTTTTCCCCCTTGAACACGCGGAACATAAATGGTCCTTGTGAAATTTAAGCTTTGGAAGACCACGAACTAATTCGTTTTTAGCCAGATGATTAATAGCATCAAAGTTAAGATGAGATAATCTGCGATGCCATAACCATGACTTGGTCTTAGATGCTTTAGAGAGAAGACATACTGGAGAAGCGGCCATCATGTCTTGTAGAGACAACGTATAAAGATTTGCACCACGAGATCCCTTCAACAAATCTTTTCCTTCCAAGTTGCGGATGAAACAAGTGTGTTGTCGAAAAGCAACCTCTAGGTTGGAATCACAAAACTGTCCTACTGAGAATAAGTTATGACCAAGACCTTCTACATAGTATACCCTAGAAATCGTCACGTTTCCAATCTGATATTCACCATACCCCATAATCTTTGCTATATGATCATTCCCGAATTTAACCGTACCAAGAAACTTGCTGACGAAATTTCGGAGCGTCGAGCGATTTCTGGTCATATGTTTTGAACAACCGGAGTCCAAATACCACAGGATGATTTGGACCACCTGAAAATATCACCACACAAAGACAATGTAGAGGTATCGGAATCTGAGTGTTCCTTGTTATTAGCAGGTACAGATTTAATAATCTTAGATTTGCTAACTCTAGGTTTCTTAGATTTCCTAGCCTTCTTTTTCTTAATAGGTGGTGTAGATTCTAGTTGGCTTAAATCCTGAGGTATTTCTTCACTGATAGGCACTATAGTGGGGGCTGACCTAATTAAAGGGCGCTGTTTCCATAATTGAGTGCGAGTGTTCCTAACTAAAGGACGCTCAGACCTAACCTCAATGGATGCATTCCTAGTTAAAGGGCACATTTTTCCATCTAATGTAAAGGTCCTACCAGTGGGACGCCATTGCCAGCCAACTTGGGCACGAGTTCTACCCGTTGGCTTCCATTCAAGACCATTCTTAATTGCATTCATTTCATTCACATGCTCAATAAGACACAAATCATGACGTTGGGAAAACATACATTCATTACAATTCCAACAATTTAAATTAGAATTCACGAATGGTTTTGGCTTCTGCACAGGCGCAGAGCTTTTAGTCTTAACATGATTCTTCTTATTTAAAACTGAACTAGCATTCCTATTGTGAACTTCTACTTTCTTCTTTGTGGCACTACTAGTGGAGGGCTTGATCTTATCTTTCTTGAGTGGCGATCCTTTAGCCTTAGTAGTCTCTTTTAATCCTGTAGAAGGCAAAGTGGGAATATTAGCAGCAGATTTTAAAGGTGCCTTACTTGATTGTGCCAATGACGGTTTTGCTCCTGGAGTCTTATTAAATGGAGTGACAGCAATGGGCCTATTATTAAGTAGTGCAGAACCTGGTGTACCTATGTATTGCAAATATGCCAAACAATATTGAACTCTCTTGATATATTCATGAGCCGAATAATAGTCGCTACTTGAGGGATCTAAGGCATAAAGATCGTCTAAAATATCCCTAAGAAGATCGACATGCTTAATGGCATTCCTCATATAATCATCATAGGTAACTGGGTTTCTCTTATGAAGCGGGTTCTTATAAAGCACTACTGACTTGGTTGTTTGAGCACTAGTGGACGGTGCAGAGTCGGTAGCTAAGTTATCAACAACTTCTTGTCGGGTGAGAAGAAGTGTCTCCTTTAACTCAGCCAAAACCATATTTTTGTCAATGAGCAGGATGTTCAAATCAGAGATTTCCTCGCACTTTTGGTTCAATTGTTCAACAAAAGATTGTTGTTGTGCCGCATTAAAAGCGAAGCGTTCTTCTAGTGAACCATAAAGAGCGGATAGTCCCTGTCTTGTCCGATCCATCTCCCCTAGAACAGACGAAAGTCTAATTTCTAAGACCTGGTTTTTGGACTCTGCAGCCTCTAGTTCCATTTTGAGTGTTTCATTTAATGACACATCTCTCTTCAATCTCATTATCTCTTCCTCTAATGTCTTAACAATTGCAATCATCTTGTCACTTGTCTCAACACCGTTTTCACAAACATTTGATATCAAAAGATTCTCATTTTGAGTTTGTTGTTTTAATTCTAAAGATATACAATGTTGTTCTAGTTGATTAAAGCGTTTTGAAAGTAAATTGTAAGAATCTTGTAGCTTTAAAAACTCAGCGTTAGATTCGTGACAAGACTGATTATCTACCTCATTTACAGTATCAGCAACATTTACAGAGATATCACAAGCATCATCACAAATATCAGTACAAATATTCACAGCATCACAATTAATCATAGTAGATGTAAGCTCATTCGAATAATTAACATTTAAAGTAGTAAGCACATCACACGAGATTACTGCAGACAAGAATCGGTCATATTCAGTTAAAATCTTTTCTTTTTCAATTAGTTGTAGTTCGTAAGCGGTGTCCATTTCATAAAACACTTTTTGAACTTCACCAATTTCAAACACAAGATTTTCTTTAAGAGATGCAAAAATTCCTTTTAGACTTTCGACAAACGGATTGATCTCATTTCTAAACACCTCGTTCATATGTTCGAAAGCCCATTCTCCGGCGTTTAGGCCATTTGAAGTCGTACGTTCCAAAATGACCTTGTCAAAATTAGTAAAGTATTGACTAATCTCTTGCAAGTTTAACCATACAGTGCTAACAGGTGGAAGATCCTTTGGAATTTCCTTAGGACCTTCCATATTGACAAGTGTAGGAAAAGTACTAGGGTTTTCTTCATCTAATATGTAGGTTGGTGCTGTTATGAGATCTTTGTCCATATGGAAGCGAATTCTAAAATCCGTTTTTGCAAGCTCCTTATTCAATTTAAAATAATCACACTCGGGATATTTTGCAGAATTGTATGACCGATCCTCGTCAACTAGTTCCTTACTTGTTCGATCACCAGGAAAAACAATCGGTTCTAAGGCCAATCCTAATTGAGTTGCATTATAAAGTCTAGGACTATGTCTTAAAGCTTGTTTTGCATACCGTGGATTAGGGGGAAGGCCTTTTTGACGTGATAAATTAAATTCTCTAAATGAAGCATCAAATAAGTGAACTAGTTGAGAAGCAGCGTATTGTCTTAAAAGCAAATAATCTAGACTTCTAATCTTATTAGTAGCATTAATCTCCATTTCATTCTTCTTAGACTCGAGTGATTCAAAATCTGTTTGAAGTTTTTGAAAATTAGTGACCACTAACTCCTTTTCTTTAAGTTCATTAGACAAATTTGCTCTTAAGTTCTCAATTTCTTGCAAGTGACCCATTTGTTTGTTTCTAAAATGATCATATTCGAGATTAGTTAGAACACTAGACGAGGGCACTAATTCCAAGGTTTGAACTTTCTCGTTGCTTAAGGTAAGCTCATCAGACAAATTCTTATTCTTAGCTAAGGTTTCTAAGAGAGCAGCATTCATTTGGCTAAGTAATGTAGCAGGAACCATGACCAAATCTTGTTGAGCAGGAGTAGGCGTTTGCGAAATGGGTCCCGGTTGTGATTCACTCAAAGTCTGGGGACTCACATTGATATTGCTATCATTGTTTGTCTCCTCATTTGAAAGACTCACCACCAAAGATTCATTCGAGTCAGCACTCTCTTGCACAACTTGATGTGGTTGAATACTAGCATCAGTGGTATTATCGGTGGTATTAATAAGTACCTCAGATCTCTTTTCTGGCCCTAAGCTGGAGATAGTTGCCATGAGAGCAGCCTTTGCAGATTGAAAGTCATCACAGTCGGAGTCATACGCATCAAGATCATCGGCTTGGTAAGCTGCATTCTGTGTAGTGACAACGTCTTGTTCAGCAATCCCTGGATCAGCAAGAAATGCAAGCTCCTCTTCATCAAGTTCCCTTCCTTGTGCCTGAGCATTTACCAGATAGATCTTTTCTGCAAACCATTGTCCATCCCTTCTCCTCTTGGGTTTCTTACAATCCCTGGACATGTGACCCTCTTCCTTGCAGTTGTAACACGTAATCATTCTCAACTTGCCCGTGGAATTAGCCCGTGGAGCAGGATTGGCCATTGGTGCCTGATTGACCGTGCGAGCATTGGTGGTTGATGTGGTAGGTCTCCCCTGATATGGTTGAATAGGCTGAACCATGACCCTGCCATTCTCAATAGTAGCTTGTTGACGGGAATTGGATGAATTCCTCAACTGATTGTTGGTAGGAGCTGATCCTCTGTATCCTCGTTTGCTTAAAGTTCGTGTGAGATAAGCAGACATAGTAGTTAGCACTTCAACTGGGTCAGCTCCTTGTTGGAATACAGGAACGGGGACTTCCTCATCATCACAATACAGTGCTTGATCTGGATGAGCTGCATAATCAGTAGAAGGAATACTCATTTGATCAGGGTAGCTTGTTGGATATGCTGCATTCTCTTGATAAGAAGAATATGAAGGCTGAGCATAAGGTGCAACATTTGCTGGATGAAGTTGTGAAGCATACTGTGGTGAAGGTGCATTGAACCGATATTGTTGCTGATGTGAGGTGGGTGGTTGCGGTAGAATCGAGTATTGTGGGAAGGTTGGTGTCATGTACGGTGATGGATGATAGGCTTGATGTCCCAAGATATAAGGTGTGTTGTTGTGTGAAAAGCTTGGTTGATTCGCCATCAAAGCTAAGGAATCTGGGTACATACCGCGAGGAGAACGGTGCATAATCACATGCTTCTCATGCTGCTGAAGAAAAGCATAGATTTGATCTAAGTTGCACTTATGCAAATCCCGGGTTAACTTCACATCGGTAATATACTCACCCCATTCAGCTTGAGGTAAAGTATTCAAGAACTTGGTGTTAACCTGGAATGGAGCAATCACGAGATTGTATACATTCAGATCATTCATTAGAGTAGTGAATCTGAAGTAATAATCGTGTAGTGTTTCCCCTGGGCTGTACGTGAATCTATCAAACAGATCATACAGCTGACACTCCCTTTCCTGTTTGGTGAGAGACGTACCTTGTAACAACACCTTTAGACGTTCCCACAAATCTTTGGCAACAGTATATTGACTAACCATACGATAAATATCATGCGGAAGAGCTTGGAGAAGTGTCTGTAGAGCCTTTTCATCAGCATCAGCAATGAGTTGTTGTGCCGGTGTGAGTTCTTCATATTCTCTTGGTCGAGACACGTTATTTGCCACAATGGTACCATAGTCAAGTGGACCATTCAAAATCGATTTGACCATAAGTCTTCCGTATGTTGGTTTGCCCTTCAAATATTGCATCATACGACCCTGCCATGCCTCAAACACCTCTTTAATAAGCATCGGTGGACGACTATCAGTCCCCGTTATGATCGAGATATCCGTAAGAGATGTCATCTGAGGCATTAATGAACTTGGATTCATTGTGATCACTTAAAAGACTCAAAGATTATCGGTTGATCGAGCAGTGAAGAAAGGTTGAGAATTTGTGTTGTGTTGGTTGTAATCAAGATTAAATCCACTAAAGATCGTCGAAAAAAACTCAAATACCCCTTGAACTTGCTTATATGGAATAACCAACTCAGAATAAACCCTATTCGGAATAACACCTATTCGGAATAATCCTATGCTGAAAACCCTTATGCTGAAAATGCCCTATTCGGAATAAACCTTAAGCTGAATAAACCTTATGCGGAATATTTCTTCAATGCGGAATATTTCTTCAATTCGGAATATTTCTTCTATTCGGAATAATGAGCAATTCGGAAAGCTATTCGGAATATTTCTCCTATTCGGAAAAATTTTGGCTATTCGGAAAAATACTGGTTATTCGGAAAAAATGTTGGCTATTCGGAAAGTTTTTGGCTATTCGGAAAATATTGACTATTCGGAAAGTTTCTGCTATTCGGAAAAGTTGCTGCTATTCGGAAAAACCCTTCTATCCGGAAAGTCTATGCGGAAAATTTCTGCTATTCTGAATATTTCTCCTATTCGGAATCCCTATTCGGAATAAACCTTCTATACTGAAAATCTTCCTATTCGGAATCCCTATTCGGAATGTTCTGGAAATAAGTTTCCGAGACTTAAAAAAACAGCTTTAAACCCGATTTTTGATCCAAAACCACAAAAAGTTTTATGATTTTTACCAAAATAAGCTAAACCCAATCCTTATCAATCAATCCCAATAACAAAAACACCAAAAACAACAAGATTCAAGATTGATTTTTTCTAAAGATCACTAATAGATTCAAAAACTAAAAAAAGCAACACAATCCTTACCTTCAATCACCCCATAGCTCTTGATACCAAATGTAGAATATTGATAACCTATGAATCTATGAAGTGGGTTGATGTTTTCTAGTGAGAGAAACTAGAGAGAGAAAGTGAGAGAAAATGTGTGTGATTAATATGAAAGTGCAAATGGAACAAAAAACCAACCCCTTTCCATGGTGGAAAGGGGTATTTATACTCCAAGCCTAACATTGGGCTTGGGCCGGTCCATGACAAGCCCATGGACCGGTTCTTACTTAACTTAATAAGTAACATTTAACTAATTACTAACTACGAGCTATTACAACATAAATCATATTGTGGAGTGACCGATACTTCTAATATACGTTAAAACGTATTTCTAACACTTAGGATTGCATATAGAAGGAGATCCCCGTTCCTTCTTAGTTTACCTTTATGTTTTTTTGAATAAGTGATACTGTTGGCACCTATATGTTTGTTTTGTTTGTGTTACTTGTTTGTCTTGGGTAAGAGGTAGGACTGTTACCTACTTACCTAGACTCCTGCATTGCTGAGATATTGTCATGAAATTTGTGTCACCATTTTATGACATTTCTTATATCATTTAGTTATCTCTATAAACACGCTATTGTTGTGATGATATCCATACGTCGTGCCCCATATTCCGCCATGGTGGGGTGTGACATGATGATTTTTGACGACCCGTGATTCCGTGTTCCCGTCTTCCCGGTTCTATCCTAAACTCTTTTGATTCACTATTTTATATTTTCCAATATTAAAATAGGAATCACTTTAGTTGTCCTTTCCTTAGAAAGATTTAAACAAAGTGCACAATGTCCTAAGTGTAGGGGAGTTTACTCCCACATGCTTAAACATTGAGGACAATGTTTATATTAAGTGTGGGGGGACTTCTATCGAAGTTAAGTGGCCTTTTCCTTGTATTTGTCCTCATTTTAACCGGAAAATTGATTTTTTGACATTTTTCAAAAATTTTGATCTATTTTGGCCTAGTAGTTTTACCTTTGTATAGTTATTTCTTTCTTTACTAGAATAAATTTTAATAAAAGTGGTTTTAGTTTTCAAACGTTGTGAATCTTTTGACTCAACCCGAGTTTACTTATCTAAGTTTACTCTAGCTAGTATCCTTAACGTGTTTAAGTCAAGTTTTGCTAGGCTTTTATATAGGGAGCTATAAAACGCGAAAGTCTTAACTCTCACAGGTTAAGAACAAGAACTTTTCGCAAGTTCCTATAATTGGTCCTAGAGAGTCGTTTATCAAGGGAACTTTAAAATGCGATTTCTAAACTTGAAAAAGTCTAAGAATTTGCAAGATCCTATAGACGATTCGAAAACCCAAAACTTTGATTTAATTGGCTAAGCATCCACAAGTCTCATTCCTTGAGATTTTAAATTGTGGAGAACGAGAGATGATAGAGTCATTTATAAGTTTGGTATTCTTTCGTGAAGTTATGTGAGTTAATTATGAGCCTATTCTCCCATCGCTTGCTAATAAATTTATCTGCAATAAATAAGGTTGTACGATTTGAAAATTTACTTAGCTTCTAGCCCAAGATCGTTTAAAAGTTGCTCGATAATGATTAGAGTTTATAGCTAAGGCATAACTTATTGAAGCGGGATGCAAAGATTGGCGAGTCCAAAAAGGTCCTAACAAGGCATGAGGGCTACATTTTGTTGCTAAAGATCCAAAGTGATGTGAAGAATCATTTATCAAAAATCAATATGAAGGATCGAGACACACAACGAAAAGCAAATACTCCCGTAAAGATCATGGAGAAGTCTATCCAAAAAGGACCTAACAAGGTATGAGGATAAATAGATCCAAGTCCTAAAAGGAGGCGGATCGTTGTATATCAAAATCCCAAATAAAGATTGAAGAAAAATGAAGAAGTCGTGGTCCAAGTATGAAGAATCTCTCAAAAATTTCATGTGAAGAAATTCCTATTATAAAGAGAAGGCCATTATTTCATGAACGTCTCTCAAGATTTGAAGTATGAAGTCGCTGCCAAATATCGGTCTGAGAAAGGTCTCAAATCGCGAAGCGAGTTATGCCAAGATATGAACTTTATGAGGTCCCGAGAAGCAGTTTTAAAAGATTTTGTCCTTTAGCTAACTATTGATTAAATCGTCCCACTTTATTTTCAGCTTTAATAACTATCGAAATAAGTCAACAATGCATCCTCGTGATCATTCAAGACAATAATAAAATATAAGAGATACACCTAGGAATAAGGGAGTCTAAGTGAATAATTGGCTCACATGAGTTCATGTTAGTTTGCTAACTTATAATAACAATGATCTCGTTTTTAAGCTTGGTTTGGAGAATGTGAAAACGTGAGGATGATGATCATTCATGACATTTCCAAAACCCTAAGGTATGTCTTTGATTTCTTTACTTACTTTCTTCCTTTGAATGTTTATAATTTTCTATCTCTTTAATAAAGGCCAATATGGATTGATTATGATGGAAAAATGTAAAACGTGCTTTGTAACTAATGCATTGCATGAGGACATTGCAATGGTCAAGTGTAGGGGATTTGATAGGTGTGTAAACACCCATCCTTTTACCACTTAATTACAATAATAACCAGGCCAAAACGTGTATTTTATGTCGTAAATGTCAGAATTATGTGTGGTTTGTGTTTTTGTTGTGATTTCGGAAGAAAATCTGAAAAGGGGAGAAAACACAGGCTTTCACGGGCTTTTATTGAAGAAAAAGACAAAAGATGAAGTCAAGAAATCAAGAGTGCAAAAAGAACGGAAGTCCAAGACCAATTCTGAAGATTTATCGAAGAAAAAGTCAAAAGACGGAAGTTTACTAAAAGCCGAAGAACTCAAGTCTAATTTATTGAAGAAATTACAAGACGAGTTTATTAATCCCGAGACAAAAGTCGAAGAATTAAGAAGACGAGGAGTAAACGATAAATAAAGAAAGAAGAAAGAGATGAGGAAGCTTCCACTAATCACCTTCCTAATCTCGTATAAATAGCTTTCATTTCATTTTATTTCATGTTGTTGGCTAATAGTGACAATTAGTTCTTCCACCATTTTAATTACTTGCTCTTTAAATTCATGTCGTTTACTTAATTGTCTTGCACCTTAAATTCCTTTAAATTCAAGTAAGTTTCCTTTTTATTGTTATTGAATCTTTACTTTTCTTGTGAATCTCTTATATTCCTTTCTTGATTAATCTTTAATCTTTATTCTTATTGTTTATGTTCATGTTATTTAGTTTTTATTAAATTGATTAAGTGGGTTTTGATTATTTTGATTAGTATTGTTAGTTTTGTTGATTTGTATTGTTTGTTTATGATTAGTAGATGTTATTTAGTTAGCTTGATTTAATCTTTTGGTTTGATTTGATTGATTTTGTTTAGATTCGTAGCTTCTTTATTTCCTTGTTCTTCGCACTATTTAGTTTACCCAGATTCCGAATAAGTACTTTTATTCCGAACCAAGCATTTACTTTCATTTTATTCTGGATCAGCTTACTATTCCGGATGAAGGCTTTGTTGTAATTATTCCGAATCAGCATTTTATTTCGAATGAAGCTTTTAGTTTAATTATTCCGGATGAGCTGAACTTTCCGAACCAAGGTTTTCTTATTTTTATTCCGGATGAAGCCTTTTCACTAGATATTCCGAATGAAGGGTTTTGTTATTTATTCCGAATGAACTTATTTTTCCGCATGAAGCTTTTACATTCCGAACAAGCAATCATTCCGGATGAGCCCTTTATTCCGCATCAGCAGTTTATTCCGAATCAGTAATTATTCCGGATGAACACATTATTCCCGATGAATACTTTTATTCCGGATGAACATATTCCGGATGAACATAACATTCCGGATGAACATATTCCAGATGAAATATTTATTCCGGATGAACATTTATTCCGGATGAAGGACTGTATTCCGGATGAATATGCTTATTCCGAATGAAGGGTTGATTCCGAATGAGTGTTTTTCTAGTTTCTGTAATTTTTTTACATTTAGTTTTAAGCTTTATTTTTCCCGCCTTTTTCCTTAGTCGCACTTTTACTTGCCTTCCTTTTAGTTTGAGTTTAAGTTTTTCTTATTTTATTTTTCAGTCTTTAATTAATTTGGTCTTTTAGTTTTATTTTTATTTATTGTTTTGCTTTACTTTTCATTTTATTATTTGCATTGCTCCTTTATTATTTGTCTTTGTTTATTTTTATTTCGCTTCGCATTTACCTTTTCAAATAGAATAGGTCCCGAGAAGCAGTTTTAAAAGATTTTGTCCTTTAGCTAACTATTGATTAAATCGTCCCACTTTATTTTCAGCTTTCATAACTATCGAAATAAGTCAACAATGCATCCTCGTGATCATTCAAGACAATAATAAAATATAAGAGATACACCTAGGAATAAGGGAGTCTAAGTGAATAATTGGCTCACATGAGTTCATGATAGTTTGCTAACTTATAATAACAATGATCTTGTTTTTAAGCTTGGTTTGGAGAATGTGAAAACTTGAGTATGATGATCATTCATGACATTTCCAAAACCCTAAGGTATGTCTTTGATTTCTTTACTTACTTTCTTCCTTTGAATGTTTATCATTTTCTATCTCTTTAATAAAGGCCAATATGGATTGATTATGATGGAAAAATGTAAAACGTGCTTTGTAACTAATACATTGCATGAGGACATTACAATGGTCAAGTGTAGGGGATTTGATAGGTGTGTAAACACCCATCCTTTTACCACTTAATTACAATAATAACCAGGCCAAAACGTGTATTTTATGTCGTAAATGTCGGAATTATGCGTGGTTTGTGTTTTTGTTGTGATTTATGACGAAAATCTGAAAAGGGTAGAAAACACGGGCTTTCACGGGCTTTTATCGAAAAAAAAGACAAAAGACGAAGTCAAGAAATCAAGAGTGCAAAAAGAACGGAAGTCCAAGACCAATTCTGAAGATTTATCGAAGAAAAAGTCAAAAGACGGAAGTTTACTAAAAGCCGAAGAACTCAAGTCTAATTTATTGAAGAAATTACAAGACGAGTTTATTAATCCCGAGACAAAAGTCGAAGAATTAAGAAGACGAGGACTAAACGATAAATAAAGAAAGAAGAAAGAGAGGAGGAAGCTTCCACTAATCACCTTCCTAATCTCCTATAAATAGCTTTCATTTCATTTTATTTCATGTTGTTGGTTAATAGTGACAATTAGTTCTTCCACCATTTTAATTACTTGCTCTTTAAATTCATGTCGTTTACTTAATTGTCTTGCACCTTAAATTCCTTTAATTTCAAGTAAGTTTCCTTTTTATTGTTATTGAATCTTTACTTTTCTTGTGAATCTCTTATCTTCCTTTCTTGATTAATCTTTAATCATTATGCTTATTGTTTATGTTCATGTTATTGAGTTTTTATTAAATTGATTAAGTGGGTTTTGATTATTTTGATTAGTATTGTTAGTTTTATTGATTTGGATTGTTTGTTTATGATTAGTAGATGTTATTTGGTTAGTTTGATTTAATCTTTTGGTTTGATTTGATTGATTTTGTTTAGATTCGTAGCTTCTTTATTTCCTTGTTCTTCGCACTATTTAGTTTACCCAGATTCCGAATAAGTACTTTTATTCCGAACCAAGCATTTACTTTCATTTTATTCCGGATCAGCTTACTATTCCGGATGAAGGCTTTGTTGTAATTATTCCGAATCAGCATTTTATTCCGAATGAAGCTTTTAGTTTTTATTATTCCGGATGAGCTTAACTTTCCGAACCAATGTTTTCTTATTTTTATTCCGGATGAAGCCTTTTCACTATATATTCCGAATGAAGGGTTTTGTTATTTATTCAGAATGAACTTATTTTTCCGCATGAAGCTTTTACATTCCGAACAAGCAATCATTCCGGATGAGCCCTTTATTCCGCATCAGCAGTTTATTCCGAATCAGTAATTATTCCGGATGAACACATTATTCCGGATGAATGCTTTTATTCCGGATGAACATATTTCGGATGAACATAACATTCCGGATGAACATATTCCGGATGAAATATTTATTTCGGATGAACATTTATTCCGGATGAAGGACTGTATCCCGGATGAATATGCTTATTCCGAATGAAGGGTTGATTCCGAATGAGTGTTTTTCTAGTTTCTGTAATTTTTTTACATTTAGTTTTAAGCTTTATTTTTCCCGCCTTTTTCCTTACTCGCACTTTTACTTGCCTTCCTTTTAGTTTGAGTTTAAGTTTGTCTTATTTTATTTTTCAGTCTTTAATTAATTTCGTCTTTTAGTTTTATTTTTATTTATTGTTTTGCTTTACTTTTCGTTTTATTATTTGCATTGCTCCTTTATTATTTGTCTTTGTTTATTTTTATTTCGCTTCGCATTTACCTTTTCAAATAGAATAGATATCCAACTTCATTTTTCGTTACCAAGAACGACTGAGTCACACACTTAAACCTTAATCAATTCGAGAAGATACCGAGAAACGAACTTAATTGAACCTAGCAAAAATCTTAGTTATCAGGCGCCTCTTGACCAATTGTAGGTGTAGACGTATCTGATTGTGATTCGGTTGCTGGAGCTACAACTTCGTTGACCGGAGCTATTACTCCAGGTTCTAGAGCAACAATACTTGGAGGAGTAAAGAATTCATCAAAGAACGGTTGAAACAACGTATCCCATTCATTCCTAGAAGGTGGTGTAAATGATGATGAAGTAGGGTTGTTTGGGACAAGACCAGAGCTAATGTTATTGGGTCCCATTTCATGAAGTGCGGGTTCAGAGTTGCTTTGCTCAGAAGCCATTGTCGTCAGCTAATCAAAATCAACATTCATAGTTTCGAGGATCTTACGAGAATTACGATTGTAGATTCGGTATGCCTTTATTGTGGGTGCATAACCAATGAAAATAACAATATCAGCCTTTGGTTGATGTTTTCCCAAATTGTCACCATCATTATTTGGATAGCAAAGAGAACCAAATACATGAAGATATGATAAATCTTGTACTTTTCTATGTAGAAGCTCATAAGGTGTTTTACCATGGCGTTTTCGAATTAGTGACCGGTTTTGGTGAAAACTGTTGTGGATACTGCTTCTGCCCATAAAAATAATGGAGCCTTTGCGTAAATTAATATCGTTCGAGAAGCTTCCATAAGTGTACGATTTTGTCTTTCAACGACACCGTTTAGTTGTGGAGTGCGAGCAATGGATGTTTCATGAGATATGTCAACTTCTTCATAAAACGCAAGATTTGATTCACTAATTCGGTTCCATTATCTGTACGAATGCGTCGGATAGTAGTGTTGAGACGTACTTGAATCATCTTGAGAAATCCGATGATGAATTTAGGTGCCTCATTTTTTGTTGCAAGAAATTTCACCCATGTAAACTGAGAGTAATCATCGACAATGACGAGGATGTACTTTTTACCACTAAGACTTTCAACACGCATTGGCCCACAAAGATCCATATGCAACAAATAAAGTTTCTCTTGGTTGGTGTCTTCAGTCTTGGGTTTATATGATTTCTTAGTGCTTTTCCCCATTGTACACGCGGAACATAAATGGTCCTTGTGAGATGTAAGTTTAGGAATACCACGAACAAGTTCATTTTTTGCCAAATGATTAATAGCGTCAAAGTTAAGATGAGATAACCGTCGATGCCATAAACATGACTTAGTCTTTGATGCTTTGGAGAGAAGCCATACGGGAGAAACGGCCATCATATCTTGTAGAGACAAAGTATACAAATTATTCCCTCGAGTACCTTTCAATAAACCAACCCCTTCCAAATTACGAATGAAGCAAGTATGCTCTCGAAAAGCAACTTCTAGGTTTAAATCACAAAATTGTCCCACAAAAAATAATTTATGACCGAGACCTTCCACATAATACACTCTTGCAATTATAACATTCCCAATATGATATTCAGCGTAACCCATTATCTTTGCAATATGATCATTTCCAAATCGAACCGTACCAAGAAACTTGCTAACAAAATTTCTGAGCTGAGAGAAATCTTCGGTCATATGCTTGGAGCAACCAAAGTCCAAATACTAGAGAACAATTTGGACCACCTATTTTCAGCAACAACAGTAGACAATGCATTGGAAACTATTGGTTCTAGAGTGTTAGCAGATACAGATATAATATTATCAGAATTCCTAACATTTGTGTTATCCTTAGATTTCCGGCATTTTCTAATGTGAGTTTTACCAATAACAGGTTTTATTATTCCAACTTTCTAAGGTTTTGGAGTATTAGCGGGCACTACAGTGGGAGTAGACCTATTTAAAGGGCACTTGGTTCCTACAGTATTGTTGGTGTTCATAGTTAAAGGACACGCTTGTGTTTTGGTAGCCTTGGTACTCCTAGTTAAAGGGCACGCTTTCTTCGCTTTAGTGGGAGTGATCCTAGTTAAAGGGCACGCATTTCCTACTATAGTGAAAGGGCCGCCACATCCAACCATCTTGGGTTTACACTTTCCCAGTCGGTTTCTATTCTAAACCATTTTTCGGGCATTCATCTCATTCACATGGTCAGTAAGGCAAGAATCATGACGACTAGAAAACATACATTCATTGCAATTTCAACATTTCAAATTAGAATTCACAGTAGGCTTAGAATGTTGCACAACCGTAGAGCCTTTAGGTTTAGCTACATGATTCTTTTTATTCAAAACAGAAATAACATTCCTAGGATGGGCTTCTACTTTGTTCTTCACTTGACTACTAGATGGGGGCAAGATCCTGTCTTTCTTCATGTTTCTTTTAAGCTTAGATCTTTGAGCCTTAGTAGTGGTGTTTACTCATGTAGAAGGCAACACAGGAATATTAGAAGCTGGTTTTGATTTTGTCTTATCTTTAGTGACCAATGTTTGAGATGGTTTAGTCCTAAGGCCCTTGTTAAGAGGTGTGACGGTGATGAGGTTCCTTTTGATTCCAATAGAGGATGATGCTGAGACAGTGGTTGCGTTATCCACGACATTCTTACCTTTTAGGGTACGAATTGTTTCCTTTAACTCAGCCAACGCAAATTTTTTATCACAAATTTGTTCCCTCAAATTAGATATTTCCACCGACTTTCGATTAAATCGTTCAATCAATGATTGATTATGTGTAGTGGTATCAACACATGCGGGCTTTACTGAATCGAACAGTTGTGTATTTTTCTGTTTTAAGTTATCAACTTTGGAAAAAATCTTGGAAACTCGAATCTAGATCAAGTTTAAAATTCCCAGCGGCCTCAAATACGTTCACACAGTTAATCTCCTTAGATTTCTCTATGTCTATCGACAATGAGTTAGCAACCTTGTCACTTGGCTGACACTGTTTTGATTGTAAATTCGATCAAAAATTCTTTTGAAAATTTGAATCATCTATATTAACACCTTCGAATGACGTTTCAAAAAGATCTTGAATAAATTGTTGTGTACATTCAAGCGAAATACAATGTTTTTGAATCTCATCAAAACGTTTTGAAAGCGAAGAATAAGAATCTTGAAGCTTTAAAAATTCAGCGTCAGGTTTGTGACAAGTACTATATACCACATTATCCACAGATTCAACATTATGCACAATAGAATCATTATCAACACTATTATTCACTCTGACGGAAACAATATCATGCGACATCACTTGCTTCAGAAGCTGATCATTTTGGCGTGAAATTCGTTCAATTTCAAGTAAACTGTTTTCATAAGCATCATTCATTTCATTGAAAACACGTCTAACTTCTTCTATTTCCAAAAACAAATCTTGATCAATATTGCTAAGACAAGCTTTAATATTGTTTACAAACGAAACAATTTCGTCTCGAAATGCAGCTCTAGTGTGCTCAAAATTCCATTCACCTTCCGTTATGGCTGAAGCCGTCATACGTTCCTTAATGACCTTGTCAAAATCGGCAAAGTGTTGGTGCACCGCATTTAAGCTATCTGACACCTTACATACCGGTGGAATTAACTTAGTTAAATCCTTTTTGACAAGTGTAGGAGACGTACTAGGAAGGTTTTCATTTGAAAAACTTGGGGGCACAAAAGCTGATAATTGAGCTAATTCATTTTGTAATCTAATACGGGTCTTTTTATCAAACTGATCTTTATTAAGCTTATCATAATCAAGCTTATGGAATGTTGAAAGCATTTTAGATCGATTTTCTTCCGCAAGTGACATTGTCTCCTTAGTATCACGAACATAAGGTGCTTCTTTCGATTTGCCAATTAGGGTCACATCATAAAGACAAGGAATATATTCATGAGCTTGTTTTGCATAACCGGGATTAGGTGGTAAATCTTGAAGACGCTTAAGTTCTAGTTCTTTAAACGATTTAGTTAAAAGATGAATCTTTTCTGTGAAAGCGTATTGTTTTAAAAGATGTTGTTCCTTGAATTTAAGAAGTTTGGTAGCATTAATTTCCGATTTAAACTTTTTAGACTCGAGAGTTTCGAAATCCTTTTTAAGTTTTTGAAATCATTTACAACCGACTCTTTTTCTTTTGATTCATTGGAAAGGTTAGCTCTTAATGATTCTATTTCCTTTAAGTGTTCTATCTTTTCAAAACGAAATTGGTCAAATTCAGAACAAGTTATTTTCTCAGCTTGAGGGACCATTTCCAAAGCTTTGACCTTTTCCTTACACAACGCAAGCTCAGCGGTTAGATTAGCATTCAAATCTACGGTTTGTAGGACGACCATATTCATGTTATCTATAATATGTTTAGGCATCATTACCAAATCATGTTTATCATAAGATTCCATATCCGTCGTAGCATTTGGTTGAGGTTCATTCAAACGTGTTGGATTGGATACCACATCATTTGAGTTACTAGTTCACGAATGCTATTCGAGGTTGTCATTTTCATGCTCAACTTGATGTGCATTATCATCAACAATACTAGATGTGGTTGGTACCTCACTGACGACATCAGAACCGTAGTGAGATAGATTAGCAACGAGAGCAGCTTGGGCTGAGTGAATGTCATCACAATCCGAATCATATGCCTCAAGATCATCTTCTTGATATGCTGCATTAGAAGTAGAGACGACTACAATGCCTTCATTATCAGCTGCCCCTGGGTCTACAAGAAATGCTAATTCCTCTGAATCCAAAATCTTTCCCTTAGATTGAGCATCGACCAAATACATATTCTCATGAAACCACGTTGCATCCCTTCTCCTTTTCGGCTGAGTGCATTCCCTAGCCATATGACCTTGTCCTCGACAATTGTAGCAAATCACAACCTTTTGAGGACCAATAGGGATTCCATTTCCACTAGCTTGAGAAGTCACAGCTTGAGCATTCACGGTCCTTGTAGTAGGTCCATATGAATTTTTCCTTCCCTGAATGGATTGCACAGTCACTTGACCATCTTGAATAGTGGCTTGTTGTCGAGGATTTGAAGAAGTGCGGGGCTGATTGTTCGTTGGTGGAAAACCTCTAGTTGCAACAAGTTTTGACAAGTATGCAGTGAGATAGTTTAAGACATTAGTAGTTGTATCATTTAGAGTAAAGACCAGTGCTTGAATTAGTGGAAGTTCATTGGAGTAGAAGGCTTGTTCTTATGGTGCTTCAATTGGAAAATATCCTTGCTGAGGAGTATAGCCCATTGGAGAAGTAATAGCTTGTGATGGTGATGCCTGATGTGTTGGTTGCTATGGATAAGGTTGTTGAAGAACACTTTGTTGAAATGCTTGATGTGGCATCGTTAGTAGTTGATACGATGGTTGTTGTGGTTGCTGATAGGTGTGTTGTGGTAGCTGCTGCAAGTATGATGGTTGTTGATAAGTGTAAGCCATGTTTTGTTGGGGAGTCATTCGTTGAGAAGCATACATGGCAAGTGGATCATGAACTTGAGGTATTGACAACCGAGCCTCGATCATGTGGCATTCGTGTTGTTGAAGAAAAGCTTGAAGTTGATCCACGTTGGTTTGATGCCAATCCTTTGCCAATTTAACAGCCGTCACGTACTTTCTCCATTCAAAAGGAATAGTGTTCAAATACTTGGTGTTTAATTGAAACGTAGGAATTGCAAGCCCATAGATGTTGAGCTCATTCATCAATAGTGTGAATCTCAAATAGTAATCATTGAGAGTCTCCCCGGGGACATAGGAAAACTTATCAAACGTATCATATAGCTTACACTCTCTTTCTTGTTTAGATAATGAAGTGCCTTGCATTAAAACACGAATTCTATCCCATAACTCTTTGGCAACTTTATGTTTACTGACGAGTTTGTAGACATCTGGAGGAAGGGCTTGGAGAATGATGTTTGTAGCTTGTTTATCGCACTTGTCTTGAATCTTAGCATCCCCAGTTAATTCACCCGTTGTGGTGGGCCAGTAACAGTACCTTTCGTCACAGTACCATATACCAATGATCCATTGAGCACCGATGCCCAAATGAGATGTCCGTTCTCTTTGTTCAACATATAAAGTTCCATTCGGGAAGCCCAATCCTCGTACATAGTCTTCACCAATATTGGTGGACGATTATCCGTACCCGCGAGGATGGACTTATCCGTAAGAGATGTGTATTCCATTTCGATAAGAAAAGATTTACAACTTTGGATCGAACAATGAGAGAAAGTAAATATGTTTGTTCTTGTGTGTAGAAGTCAAGAAAAATGTTGAAATCCCCTAAAATATGTTCTCGATAAACCAAAAAAATTCCAAGACAAACAAAAACTCACGATTCGAAATTTTTTAAGGAATAATTTTGGTATCTTCGGAATATCACAAAAACAGTATCTATCGCAATGTCAATTGTCGCAATAACAAATCTATCGCAATAACACCTGTCGTGATATCACTAAGCCTGTCGCAATATCACAAGACTATCGCAATAACACTTGTCGCAATATCACTAAACCTATCACAATATCACAAGACTTATCACAATAACACTTGTCGCAATGTCACAAAACCTGTCGCAATACCCATCGCGATACACATCGCAATACCTATCGCAATAAACTGTCGCAATAATGATCGCAATACTGGTCGCAATAACTGTCGCAATGCAAAAACCCTAGCCTTTGCGATGGAATAACAGACAATTGTGTCGCAATAATACAAAAGGGATCCCAACTTCCACTTTTCTCGGATAAACCCAACCAATTCGAGATTTTAAGCAAAAAACGATCCAAACACCCAAAAAATTTATGTTTTTAGCCAAAGTAAATATACCAAATCTCTTTCACAACTATGTAGAAGATTTGTATCAAGAAAAAACCATAAAAAACAAAAAAATATTTGGATCGAATGATTTTGTAGAAACAAAAACGGGGGGGAGGTTGAATAGTTTCTTAAAATTTCTTGTTAAAGATTGATTTATAAATATCCTTTTTCAAAAACTTAAGCTTGAGTATTTATGTGAAACCTTATTATACATAATATGAACAAGGTATAGTGCAACTAAACTAATAATCACAAGTATAAGTACAACTAAACTAATAATCACAAGTATAAAGAATAATGAATGTAAAGAGATAAGGGATGGAAAGATCAAACCAAACACCAAGGATTAATAGTGGTTCGGAAACGAAACTCAGTCCTCGTTCCTACTCCACTCCTAGAGTACACCTTACTCGAGAGTTCACTAATCAACAAGCTCCTTAAGGTGGAGAAACCGTACATAATGTCGCTTAACCAATTTCTGACTCTAAGCTAAAAGTCGAGCCCTAACCTTAGCTAGGACCAATCTACACCAATATACTTTAAGGACTAAGTATTAACCTTAATACATACATAACTTCCAAATAGACACAACTACTTGGATCTTCACAACAATGACACAACAATGAATGAATAAGTTTGGATCCTCAATGGATCTTGAAGGTAGACACAACACTTCAAGAATGATAGTGTTCTTCTCTTTGCACTTTGAGAGGAAAAGATAAGAGGAGAAAGATTCACTTCTAAACAAGTAGTAATCAAACAAATGATCAAGGATTTGAGTGATTTAAGAAGTATGAAAGAATCTGGAAATGTGATATTCGGAATTTTATCTCGTTTGAAAATTCGTTCTCGGAATCTCCTCGAATTGATCACAGCTCTAAGTGAAATGATTGTTCTTGGTGACAAAAAGGAGTTTGGTTCTCTAATCTACTAAAAAGGGAAATGAATAAAGTAAAAGACTAAAACTTAAAATAATAAAAAAATAAAACTCGAACTTGAATAAGAAATTAAATCAAACAGTAACTGGAAAAATACCCTAACAGAAAATACCTTAGACGGAATAAAATACCTATGCTGAATATTATCTCTATTCGGAAAAGCGTCCTATTCGTAAAATAAGGCCTATGCGGAAAAACATTCCCTATGCGGAATAATTTTACTACTCGGAATAAAGTTCAACTCGGAATGTTTTGCTATGCGGAAAAGAGGTCCTATGCGGAAAGTAAGCTATTCGGAAAACAAGTTCCTATTCGGAATATTCCGAATAAGAGGTCAGGAAAAAGGGCTATTCGGAATAATGAAAATATTCCGAATAAAGGAAATGGAAATCTGTCTATGCGGAATATTAGAAATATTCCGAGTAAAGGAAAAGAAAATAGGCTATGCGGAATAAATTATTCCGAATAAAGGAAAATCAAAGAAGACTACTCGGAATAAATTTTATTCCGAATAAGAGAAAAGTAAATAGGCCTATTCGGAATATCCAATATTCCGAATAAGGGAAGCAGAAAATCGTCTAATCGGAAAGTCTGGGATGAAGAACAGAAACAGCAACGCAAGAACAGGTAGACGCGGTTTTAATCCAAAATCGACCCAAATACTCAAAAAGGTTTTACCAAATTAACCAATAATCATTTAAATACCATAAGTAACAGATCCCAACAACAAAAATACAAGATCAACCACGTTTAAAAGATTAAAATTAATCAACCAAGAACTTTTAGAACTTTTAATGAAAATGGAGATGAACAAGATGAATAAAAAGATTGTATTGAAAGATTAGAGTAAAAGTAAACAAGAGTAATGATTAAACACTTACAAGATAGAAGGAAAAATTAAAAATCACCAAACACCCTAATGGTGTTGGTGAGGCTACGAACCAAAGAAATAAAAAAGAAAACTGGAAAACTAACTCCCTAAAAATGTGAAGGAAAAATCCTTTTATAGTCCTAGTGGTTGGTTGGTGAGTGGGCTTTATCCCTTTCTTCTTGTCTTCTCGTCTTTTCAGAAAAGTTGACGTTTTTTATTCTGATTCGGGATTTGTCGACGATTAAATCCAACTCGTCTTTTAATTTCTTCGTTAAATAGACTTGAGTTTCTTCGACATATGTAAATCTTCCATCTTTGGTCCCTTTCTTCGATAAATCTTCAGATAGGCCCATTGACTTCAAATCTTTTGCATCTCTTGGACAATAGGCTTCGTCTTTAGTCTTTTTCCTTGATAAAACCCGTGCAATCCCATGTTTTCTTTAATATTCATCCGGTTAGCTCTGAAAACACAATAAACACAAAAACCACGCATAATTCCAAACAAATGATATTAAATACGTGTTTTGGTCCCGTTTTAGCCTGAATTAAGTGGTAAAAGGATGGGTGTTTACACACCTATCAAATACCCTACACTTAACCATTGCCATGCCCTCATGCAATGCTTAGTGATAAAGCAAATTTACACTTTTCTCATAATCAATAAACCTTGGCCTTATTAACATACTACTAAACAAAAATTAAAGTTCTAAGAGAAATTAAAACTTTAAAGTAAACAAAAGGATAGAAAACCATTTTTACTTGAAAATAGCTACATGGAAATAACTTGTAAAGAGATCAAGGACTTACATTAGGGCTTTGGTGCTGCGAAGATTTATCACCCTCAAGTTTCACGTTCCCCAAACTAAGCTTAAAAATGAGATCATTGTTATTATAAGTTAGCAAATCAAACACTTACACACATGGCTTAATTAAATGCTTATACTCCCTTATTCCTAGGTGTATCTCTTATATTTTATTTTTGTCTTAGAATGATCATGAAGATGCATTTTTGGACTTATTTCGATAGTTTATTTAGGCTGAAAGCAAAGTAGGACGATTTGATCAATAGTTAGCTAAAGGACAAAATCTCTTAAAACTGCTTCTCGGGATATCAAAAAGTTCATATCTTGGCATAACTCGGTTCACGATTTGAGACCTTTCTCGGGCCGATATTTGGCATGTACTTCATACTTCATATCTTGAGAGACGTGCTTGAGATAATGGTCTTCTCATCGTTCATAGAGTTTCTTCACTTGGAGACTTTTGAGAGGTACTCCAACTTTGTTGACCACGACTTCATGATTATTTATTCAATCTCTATTTGGGATTTTGAGATACAACGATCCGCCTCCTTTTCGGACTTGGATCTATTTATCCTCATACCTTGTTAGGGTCTTTTCGGATAGACTTCTCCATGATCTTTATGGGAGTTGATTGCTTTTCGTCGTGAGTCTTGATCCTTCATATTGATTTTGGGAATAATGCCTTTCACATCACTTTGGATCTTCAGCAATAAAATTGAATCCTCATGCCTTGTTAGGGCCTTTTCGGACTCGCCAATCTTCGCGCCCCGCTTCATAAGTTATGCCTTGGCTATGAACTCTTATCATTACCGAGCAACTTTTAAACGATCTTGGGCTAGAAGCTAAGTAACCTTTCAAATCGTACGACCTTACTTATTGCAGATAAATTATTAGCAAGTGATGGGAGAATAGGCAAATAATTACACCAAGTGAGCTTGTGCAAGAATACCGACTTATAATTGACTCTATCATTTCTCGTCCTCCACAATTTAAAATCTCAAGTAATGAGACTCGTGGATACTTAGCTTAATAAACCAATTAAGGTCTACATGGTTAAGGATACTAGCTAGAATAGACTTAGACAAGTCTATTCGGTTTGAGTCAAAATAATCGCAACGGGCCTAATAGATCAAAGACTTCTAAACTAGCTACACCACTTTATTAATATTTTTGACTTTATTGTGGAATATATACATATGAAAGCAACGATGAAAATTTAAAAATTACAACTAAATGGCCAAAGTTAATAAAAAATTTGAAAAATGTTGAAAAATATGATTTTCTGGTTAAATGAAGGCATTTTCATGGAAAGGTCCACTTAAAACTTCGATAGAAGTCCCCCCTACACTTAAGATAAACATTGTCCTCAATGTTTAAGCATGTGGGAAAAGTTTCCCCTACACTTATGACATTGTGCACGTTGGTTAAATCAAGTTAAGGAAGAGACGACTAACGTGATCAATTTCAAATGTGAGTATGAAGAAAATTGAATCACGATAGTTGAGAGATAGAACCGGATTTCGGATAACACGGAAGCACGGTTCTTCAAAGGTTCCAAGAGTGCATTCATCCCTGTAATCACATCACCACACAAAGAGAAAGAACCTATAGAGGTCCCCCTACACTTAGGAGGTGAAAACATAAAAGGATAGATACTCGGGCTGCCTCCCGAGGAGCGCTTGTTTTTGATAACCGAGTCACGAGCCTGACTCGACCCAAATTCAGTTCATGGGGAACGTAGTGAGGGTTGGAATCACCTCCTGAGAGGTGTCCTCACCAAAGTACAACTTCACTCGTTGGCCATTCACCTTAAAATTAGGTCCATTAGGTTGAGCGAGCTCGAGAGTACCATATGGAAAAATTTGGGCAATGGTGAATGGGCCGGACCAACGAGATTTCAGTTTGCCCGAAAAGATTTTCAACCGAGAGTTAAAGAGTAAAACTTTGTCTCCAACTTGGAACTCTCGGTTTTTAATCTTGGAGTCGTGAATGAGCTTAGTCTTCTCCTTATAGATCAAAGAATTTTCATAAGCCTCATTACGGAGTTCATTGAGTTCATTGAGTTGGATCTTGCGTAGGTCACCGGCTTTGTTGATATCAAAATTAGCCCACTTCAAGGCCCAGTAAGCCTTGTGCTCCAACTCAATAGGGAGATGGCACGCTTTCCCGTACACGAGACGATATGGTGTGCAACCAATCGGAGTCTTGTATGCAGTACGAAAAGCCCACAAAGCATCATCAAGTTTATCAGCTCATGAGGCACGATGCTCTCCCACGGTTCTTTCAAGAATTCGCTTTAGACCTCGGTTCGATATTTCAGCTTGGCCATTAGTTTGTGGGTGGTAGGCTGTGGAAAGACGATGATTTACACCGTACTTAGCCATGACTCTTGCGAATTGGTCATTGCAAAAATGAGTCCCACGATCACTTATAATGGCGCGAGGCACACCGAATCTAGCGAATAGAGCTTTCAAAAAGTTACAAACCACCCTTGCGTCATTAGTAGGTAAAGCTTTGGCTTCAACCCACTTTGAAACGTAGTCAACGGTTACAAGGATGTATTTGTTTCCTTTAGAAGAAGGGAATGGCCCCATAAAGTCGATACCCCAAACATCAAAAATTTCACACTCTTGAATGAAATTCTGAGGCATCTCGTCTTTATGTGTGATAGTGCCTTGTTTTTGGCAAAAATCACATCGTTTAACCATAATGTGAGCGTCACGATATATGGAGGGCCAATAAAATCCCGAATCAAACACTTTTTTGGCGGTGTAGTTGGGACCAAAGTAACCACCGGTGGGTCCTTTGTGGCAAGCATCAAGGATTTCCGAAGCTGCCGGTCCGTCAACACATCAGCGTATAATCAGGTTGGCACATTTTTTGAATAGGTAAGGGTCGTCCCAAAAGTAAGTCTTAATGTCGGTGAAGAACTTTTTCTTTTGTTGAGACGTCAACCCTTCCTTGAGAATTCTACCCGCCAAGTAGTTTGCAAAGTCCGCAAACCACGGGGTTTCATTAGAATTCGAATTTATAGACATTAAGGTCTCCAAGGGAAAAGAATCATTGATTTCTTTGTTCGGATAATCCCCTTGGTAAGGATCCTCAAGTCTGCTGAGATGGTCCGCGGCTAAGTTTTCTGCTCCTTTTTTATCGCGAATTTCGATTTTAAATTCCTGGAGCAGCAAAACCCAGCGAAGAAGTCTTGGTTTGGAATCTTGCTTTGTCAACAAGTACTTCAGCGCGGAATGATCGGTATACACGATTGTTGTAGAAAGGACAAGATAGGGGTGGAATTTTTCAAAAGCATAGACAACAGCTAAAAGCTCTTTTTCTGTTGTCGTATAATGCAATTGGGCCCCCGTCATTGTCTTGCTAGCGTAATGGATTGGTTGGAAGTGTTTGTTCACTCTTTGTCCCAGAACTGCTCCAATAGCAAAATCACTAGCATCGCACATCAACTCAAAGGGAAGCTCCCAATTAGGGGTAACCAAGACGGGTGCCTTAGTTAGCTTATCCTTAAGCGAGTTGAAGGCTTCAAGACACTCTTTAGAAAAGATAAAAGGAGTATCTTTTTCCAAGAGGTGGGTCATCGGGCGAGCGATTTGAGAAAACTCTTTGATGAATCGACGGTAGAAGCCCGCATGACCCAGAAAACTTCTCACACCCTTCACGGTTGAAGGTGGAGGCAACTTGGCGATAACATCGACTTTAGCACGGTCTACTTCAAGACCGGCTTTGGAAATCTTATGTCCGAGCACGATGCCTTCTTTTACCATAAAATGGCATTTTTCCCAATTTAGAACAAGGCGAGTGTCTTCGCACCGCTTAAGCATACGTTCCAAATTGGCAAGGCAAGAAGATAAGGAATCCCCGAAGACCGAGAAATCGTCCATGAAGACTTCCATGGTTTGTTCAACCATGTCACGGAAGATACCTAACATGCACCTTTGAAAAGTCCCGGGCGCACTACATAGGCCAAAAGGCATTCTTTTGTAAGCAAATGTGCCATAGGGACAAGTGAATGTAGTCTTCTCTTAATCTTGGGGATCGATGGGTATTTGGAAATAACCCGAGAAACCATCAAGAAAGCAGTAATATTCATTACCCGCTAAACGTTCAAGCATTTGGTCCATAAAAGGTAGAGGGAAATGATCCTTTCTCGTGGCATCATTGAGTTTGCGGTAGTCTATACAAACTCTCCACCCAGTAACGAGACGAGTGGAAATCAACTCGTTGTGTTCATTGGGAACAACGGTTATTCCGCCCTTCTTGGGCACACAATGGATTGAACTAACCCATGGTGAATCCGAAATAGGGTAAATTATACCCGCATCAAGAAGTTTGATAACCTCTTTTTTGATGACTTCATGGATTTTTGGATTCACCCTTCGTTGGCTTTGAATTGTGGGCTTAAAGTCGTCCTCCATGAGAATTTTGTGTGTGAAGAAGTGAGGATCAATTCCACGAATATCAGAGATTTTCCAAGCAATAGCCTTCTTATGATCTTTCAACACGGTGATAAGTCGGGCTTTCTCGTCTTCCTTTAGGTCCTTAGCAATGATGACTGGCGACTTCTTCTCTTCTTCAAGGAATACATACTCGAGATGGGGCGGCAACTCCTTAAGTTCTAAATTCGGAGGATTTTCGACGGGAGGCGTATTCGAAGTCGGAGTATCGGTAGCAATAACCGTAGGAGATGGTGGAGAAAGGTTGTCTTCATGGAGAAGGTTGTCAAAGAAATGCATGTCTTCATCCCCATCGGTGAGAGAATCATCAGTAGCTAAGCTCACATCTCCCATGGTGGCTTCAAGATTGTTCCAAAATAAATCACTTTCTCCAAAGAGAGACAATGATGAATCAATAGAGGACACGTTCTCAACATTGGGAAGAGAGGTAGGAATACTTTTGCAAGCATCAAGAAAGTGTGCTTCACAAGCCTCGTCAAGAACGTCAATACAATTAACACTCTCATATGAATAAGGTTGTTTAGACAACTTTCCCATGTTGAAGACTACTTTATCGTCACCCACTCTCATGATAAGCTCACCGGCTTCAACATCAATGAGAGTGCGACCGGTCCTCAAGAATGGACGACCAACAATTAGTGGCACACGAGGGTCCATCTCGTAGTCGACGACAACAAAATCAGCAGGAAAGGTAAATTTGTCGACTCCTACAATGACGTCTTCGGCTATCCCCACTGGATAAGAAACCGTACGGTTTGCTAATTCCAAAGTCATTTTGGTGGGGACTAGCTCTGGGAGAGATAATTGCTTCCAAACACTTAGAGGCATGAGATTAATACTGGCACCTAGATCGGCTAGGGCCATGCAATTCTCTACTCCCGGGAAATTGCAAGGAATTAAGAAACGACCCGGATCACCAAGCTTGGTTGGCAATTTCCTTAAGAGCACTGCAGAGCAATTATCATTAAGTTAGGTGTTGGCAATATCGAGGAGCCTTTCCTTGTCGCTCAGAAGATCTTTAAACATTTTCGCATATTTAGGCATGTGAGCGAGAGCCTCAGCAAAGGAGATATTGAAATTCAGTTGTTTAAACATTTTAAGAAAGTTTGAAACCTGAATATCGTCCTTGCTCTTTTGCTTCTCTTTCCTCAACCTAGATGGATAAGGTATATTGGAAGAAGAGGAAGGCTTTGGAAGAATAGGATCACTCACATCCTTGGGTGGAGGAGGGGTAGAAGGAAGAGGTGGAGAAATTGGGGAAGTAGAAGGATGAGGAATAGGAGCAGGTGACTCGTTCTCCTTAGTCACAATCACCGGTGGAGGTATAGGAAGCTCGGGTTCCTTGGTACCTTTACCACTTCGAGTGGTGATTGCTTTCATCTCCCCTCTTGGATTCGCAACGGTGTTACTCGGAAGAGTACCCGAAGAAGAGGGTTGATTACCTTGGAAGAAACTAGCCATCATGTTCTTCAAGTCATTAGTTTGGCTATCCAACGTATTTCTCATGTCGGCTCTCAAATCGTTTCCTTGCTTGACCAAGTCTGCTTTCAAGTTGAGCACTTCTCTCTGAAGATTTCCCACTATCACATCGTTAGTCCTCATATAAGTTTCCACTTCTTGGTGAAGAGCGGTGGGTTGGTTGGGAGGAGCATTGTATGCGGGTGGTTGATAAGCAGGTTGTTGGTAAACTTGGTTGTTACGTTGAGGAGGTTGTTGCTGCTTGTGGGGTGGAATGTATGGTGTACGAGGTTGTTGTTGTTGTTGAGGAGAGCGATTGAGGTTTTGTTGTTGGTTGGAGTTGGTTGGGGGAAAACCAGGTGGGGAAAGATAATTGTTAGAACGGTAGCTCAGCAAGTTACGGTCACCTTGAGGACGGGCTTGATAAGCAGGTTGAGGATAGGTGCCATAAGCTGCATTCAGATTCTCTGCAGGGTAATCTTGGGTAGCGGTACAAGTGGTGTAAGAGTGAGGACCACCGCATATCTCACAAGGTTGGCTGACAGCGTTAACTTGAGCGTTTTTAGCGTTGCTGCTGTTGTTGTTGTTAACGGTGTGGGTGACAAGCGATTCAAGAAGCGTAGTGATTTTGTCCAGTCGCTTGTCGCTGTCATTAGTGCTAGCACTAGCGACATTGGTCCGAACACTCTTGGTTTTCACACGAGATTTATTCTCAATGATGTCCCAAGCAGCATTGGAAGTCTTAGCCAAAAGATTACCCCCCGAGGCACTGTTTAGTGAATCTTGGTCACTCATGTTTAAACCATTGTAAAAAGTATTAATTTGATGTACTTTGGTAAAACCATGTTGTGGGCATTTTCTTAAAAGATCTTTAAAACGATCCCAAGATTCACTGAACGACTCATCGTACTTTTGTTCAAATCCGTCCACGAGAGAATACTCTGTGGCGGTTCCTTAGCAAGCCAATGTCGGGCTTGTCCCTCTAAAGAAAAGGGAAAAAGTTGTAACCTGATAACTTCTTGTGGAACACCATTGAACTTGACCGTGTTGGTGAGTTGCAAGAATCTCTTGATGTGGTTGTGTGGATCATCAATGGTACGTCCCAAGAATGGTTGAGCGGAGACCATCTGGATAAAGCCTAATTTTAGCTCGAAATTGTTGGCGGCAATTGGAGGTATGACAATTGGATCAGTGTTGCTGTCTACATGAGCTTGCAGCAATTCAATCATCGGCCGATTATCCGGAAGAGGCTCATTGTTGTTGTTATTGTTCATGTTGTTGAAAGGTGGGTTGTTGTTGTTATTATTGTTATTTGGAGGTGGTATGTTGTTGTTGTTTTGTACACCGGCCATGTCTAAGTTATCGAGAGGCTCGGGCTCTTGATAAGACGTGGATCGAGTGCGCATACACCTGCAAAAGAACGAACAAAGAAAAACAAGGCAAACATATTATTTTTTTGGGTTTTATGTTTTTTAATTTTTTTGTATTTTTGAAAATTTTATATTTTTTAGGATTTTTTTGAAAATTTTTATGAAAAAGTAACGTTCACGGGGAACAGATCCCAAAATCCAAGTTCTCACAAAAAACTTTTGATCTTAACGAGAAGAGCCGGCAGCGGCGCCATTTGATACAAGAAATTTACTCTCGTTTGAAAATTCGTTCTCGGAATCTCCTCGAATTGATCACAACTCTAAGTGGAATGATTGTTCTTGGTGACAAAAAGGAGTTTGGTTCTCTAATCTACTAAAAAGGGAAATTAATAAAGTAAATAAAGACTAAAACTTAAAACAATAAAAAAATAAAACTCGAACTTGAATAAGAAATTAAATCAAACAGTAACTGGAAAAATACCCTAACAGAAAATACCTTAGACGGAATAAAATACCTATGCTGAATATTATCTCTATTCGGAAAAACGTCCTATTCGGAAAATAAGGCCTATGCGGAAAAACATTCCCTATGCGGAATAATTTTACTACTCGGAATAAAGTTCAACTCGGAATGTTTTGCTATGCGGAAAAGAGGTCCTATGCGGAAAGTAAGCTATTCGGAAAACAAGGTCCTATTCGGAATATTCCGAATAAGAGGTCAGGAAAAAGGGCTATTCGGAATAATGAAAATATTCCGAATAAAGGAAATGGAAATCTGTCTATGCGGAATATTAGAAATATTCCGAGTAAAGGAAAAGAAAATAGGCTATGCGGAATAAATTATTCCGAATAAGGGAAAATCAAAGAAGACTACTCGGAATAAATTTTATTTCGAATAAGAGAAAAGTAAATAGGCCTATTCGGAAGATCCAATATTCCGAATAAGGGAAGCAGAAAATCGTCTAATCGGAAAGTCTGGGATGAAGAACAGAAACAGCAACGCAAGAACAGGTAGACGCGGTTTTAATCCAAAATCGACCCAAATATTCAAAAAGGTTTTACCAAATTAACCAATAATCATTTAAATACCATAAGTAACAGATCCCAACAACAAAAATACAAGATTAACCACGTTTAAAAGATTAAAATTAATCAACCAAGAAGTTTTAGAACTTTTAATGCAAATGGAGATGAACAAGATGAATAAAAAGATTGTATTGAAAGATTAGAGTAAAAGTAAACAAGAGTAATGATTAAACACTTACAAGATAGAAGGAAAAATTAAATATCACCAAACACCCTAATGGTGTTGGTGAGGCTACGAACCAAAGAAAGAAAAAAGAAAACTGGAAAACTAACTCCCTAAAAATGTGAAGGAAAAATCCTTTTATAGTCCTAGTGGTTGGTTGGTGAGTGGGCTTTATCCCTTTCTTCTTGTCTTCTCGTCTTTTCAGAAAAGTTGACGTTTTTTATTCTGATTCGGGATTTGTCGACGATTAAATCCAACTCGTCTTTTAATTTCTTCGTTAAACAGACTTGAGTTTCTTCGACATATGTAAATCTTCCATCTTTGGTCCCTTTCTTCGATAAATCTTCAAATAGGCCCATTGACTTCAAATCTTTTGCATCTCTTGGACAATAGGCTTCGTCTTTAGTCTTTTTCCTTGATAAAACCCGTGCAATCCCATGTTTTCTTTAATATTCATCCGGTTAGCTCTGAAAACACAATAAACACAAAAACCACGCATAATTCCAAACAAATGATATTAAATACGTGTTTTGGTCCCGTTTTAGCCAGAATTAAGTGGTAAAAGGATGGGTGTTTACACACCTATCAAAATGTATGTGAAAAAGAGGTGAATTAATAGTCTGAGAATGGTCCACTATTTATATGATAAACATCCAACGGCTATATCTGCCCGTGGTTCCTTATTGGAGCTCGCGGTTCCTTATCGATAAGGAACCACTATAGGCGCTAAGGAACCACCAGCGTCGAGTCCGCTCCCTTTTGTCTTTTAGTGGATTGGTTCGAATCTGGGGATTAAAATATCCTGAAAGGATATTCCAAACCAAGATAGAATATGCCATTTTCAAATTTTCAAATAATTAATTTAATAAAACATTTTCTTAAAAAGAAAGTTTAATAATAAAACTTTGTCACACTTAATAAAAAGTGAGTTTTAGGAAAAGATTAAATCCTTGAGCACTTAATTAGGATAAGTACTTGTTTGTTCATACCTTAAGTGATAAGGGTTGAAATGAAAAATACTTGAACTCAAGAATTCGTTTTTTGTTGTTTTCGTAAATGCTTGTTTTTACATATTGTCATAATCAAAACAAAGCGAGACCAAAAAATGCAAGTAACGTTTTTAGGCATCATTGCATTAACAATCTCCCCTTTTTTGATTCCGACAATACATAAACTTAATCATCTAATAAAACAAGATTTTCGAAGACGAGTTTATCATTTCTCCCCCTTTGTTGAAGCAAAAAGGTTGCAAAAGTCTTTAAAGAAGAAAAGAACCGGACTTTGCAAATGCTCCCCCTTGGTGCTTACTCCCCCTTGCTTGGGGCACCAAGGAATCGATATATGGTGACAAGCTACATAGAAGGGTTAGTAGTAGAGAAGAGACACCCAACAAGATATAGCAAAGGTCACAAAAAATAAGAGAAGAAACAAAATATCCAAGATAAGTCATGTTAAAAGGAAACATGATAGAAGATACAAGGAAATAAGTCATACAAAGATGTATGAGACACAAACACAAGTCAAAAGAAAGGCGTAATATTTTCATAGTTAAGCTAGAACCCTAAGATTTGCTTGAACTAGATGTCATGAAGATAAGCAACCAATGCTTAGATAAAAGACAAGGTAGTGGCGGAAGGAGGTGGTAGTGGCTTGGTAGAGATCTCATAGTTATAGTGAAGAGGAGGTTTGACTAAGAGACTCTTGATGTAATTCAACTCTTCAAAGATATGAGCCATAGCAAGATGTTGATATTGACAACATTGACCATATGTTCCATGATGCATGACATTATCATGTGAAGGAGGTAGAACACTAAAGGCTAGTGGTGGAAGATAAGAAGTTCCACAATCAACATTCTTAGAAGAAGAAGAGATGTGATTTTAAGTGTTCTTGGGTGAATTGGGATTGAAAGCAATTGGAGAGAATGGAGGAGAATCAAAAGCTTTCATTTGGGGAATAAGACATTTTGATTTGAGAAAGGATGTAAAATGCTTAAGATTCCAAAAAATGTTGGAAAAAATTTGGAGTTTTAGGAATACCCGAAAAGGAAAGTACTGTGCGTGGTTCCTTACCTCAGCCGGCGGTTCCTTATCACTGGGGAACCGCGGTATCAATAAAGAACCGCCCACAGTGGGTTGAATTTGGTGATGAGGGAGGATTTTCCAATTCAGCAAATCCTATTTTTCTAGTCTAACTAATCATGGAGATATGCTAAGAAGCAAAGATAGACAAAGAAAACACACAAGAGCTCACCAAACAAGGTTTTGACCAAAATAAATGGATTTTAAAGAAAATTGATGTAGGAGGTGTGTAGAACTAGACACAAAGTCATGAAACAATGATCCTCCATAGTTCTCTTTTGTTCTTGATATATTTGAGAGACCCATACATATGAATTATGTAAGCTCATTATGAATAGCAAGAATCTATGAAAAACGTTTTTAGATTGAATTAACAATGCAAAAACATTTCTCGGCTATTTTCGAAAGAACTTTGAGAATATTGAAAAAGGGAAGAGAAGTTTTCCAAAAAGAGTTTACGATATTCAAAAGCTCAAAGAAAGAAAAGACTCAAAAGAGAAAAAGACTCGATTAATTAAAATGCATAATTAAGGAATATGTTCCATTAAACCTAGACCTAGACGCAAGTAATTAAAAGGTTCCCTCATAAGTGGCTTAGTGAAGATATCGGCTAAGTTTTCTACCGAGGGTACCTTCTCTATCGAAATGTTACCCTTTTGAACATTATCCCTAAGAAAATGGTGGTGAATCTCTATGTGCTTAGTTCGCGAATGTTGCACGGGATTCTTGCTAAGGTCTATTGCACCCTTGTTGTCGCACATGATGGGAACATCATCAAGAGAAGTCCCGTAATCAACAAGCGCTTGCTTCATCCATAGAGCTTGTTGACAAGCTTTACCGGCACTCACATACTCGGATTTCGTGGTGGATATAGCAAGAGCGGTTTGTTTCTTGGAGAACCAAGAAGTTAAACAACAACCCATGAAGGTACAAACTCCACTAGTGCTTTTCCGGTCCACATAGTCTCCCGCATGATCTGAGTCCGCGTAGACAATGGTTTCTACGCCGCTCCCTTTAGGATACCATAATCCTAAATGTATAATGCCCTTAATATATCATAAGATACGCTTAACTGCTTCAAGGTGAGAGGTTTTGGGAGCCTCTTGGAAGCGAGCACAAAGGCAAACACTAAACATGATATCCGGTCGACTTGCCGTTAGGTACAACAAACTACCAATCATACCTCTATATTTGGTGTTGTCTACCGACTCACAATCATCATCTACGTTGAGTTTAGTATCCAAGGCCATAGGGGTCTTCATTGGTCTAGAGTCTTCTAATCCAAATTTCTTTAGCATTTCTTAAACATACTTGGATTAATTAAAGAAAATACCATCGTCCATTTGTTTAATTTGGAGTCCTAAAAAGAAGTTAATTTCTCCCATCATACTCATTTCAAACTCGTCATGCATGATTTTGGCAAAGTCATCGCACAATGATAGACAAGTTGAACCAAATATAATGTCATCAACATATATTTGTACGATAATGAGGTGAGAACCTTTCTTCTTTGTAAAGAGTGTATTGTCTACCATCCCCATGTTATACTCATGTTTTACAAGAAATGCTTTAAGTCTATCATACCAAGATTTGGGTGCTTGTTTGAGACCATAAAGAGCTTTCTTAAGCTTGTAAACATGATCCGGTTTCTCAAAATCAATGAAGCCGGGAGGTTGAGCCACATATACCTCCTCATTGATCAAACCGTTAAGAAATGCACTCTTTACATCCATTTGTTGAAGCTTAAAGTCTATAGCACAAGCGTAAGCTAAAAGGATTCTAATGGATTCTAATCTAGCTACGGGTGCGTATGTCTCGTCATAATCAATGCCTTCTTGTTGATTATAGCCTTGAGCTACAAGTATAGCCGTGTTACGAGACACAACACTATTATCCTCTAACTTATTCCTATATACCCATTTGGTTCCTATGATGGTCGAACTTCTAGGTGGAGGAACAAGTTCCCAAACGTCATTAGCAATGAATTGATTCAATTCTTTTTGCATAGCGATGACCCAACTCTCATCCATCAAAGCTTCTTTAACATTCTTTGGTTTAATCAAGGAGACGAAACAAAAGAAGTTACTTTGATTTTGGACTTGAGATCTTAGGGTCCTTTGATTTAGTTCTCCTATGACGTTATCGAGAGCATGATCCTTAGACTCCTTAATGTTTACTCCCTTTTCAACACTAAGGTCTTCAACTCCTATGTTTCTAAAATCTTTGGCATAAACTATGTCTATTTTATCTAAGTCGTCATCTACCAAAGGTGGTGTGTTAGATGAAGGAGGGGTTTCATCAAATGTCACGTTAAGTGATTCTTCAATTACACCCGAGGTTCTATTGAGGACTATGTAGGCTTTGCTAGTTTGAGAATAACCAAAAAAGATACCTTCGTAAGAATTTGGGTCGAACTTTTGAAAGGTAATCTTTGGTGTTGAGAATGAAGCACTTGCTTCCAAACACCCTAATGTATTCCAATGAGGGCTTCTTACCTTTAAGAATCTTATAAGGGGTCATTCCTAGAAAAGGTTGAATAAGAATTCGGTTGAGAATGTAGGTCGATGTGTCCACGGCATTGCACAAGAATTTTTGAGGCAAAGATAGCTCATTTAACATCGTCCTAATCATCTCTTGGATGGTCCTATTCTTCCTTTCAACTACCCCAATTGATTGTGGAGTGCGAGGAGCCGAGAAGTTATGGGTAATACCATGAGCTTCACAAAAGGAACCGAATTGCACTTCATTATCAAATTCCCTACCATGATCCGTCCTAATAGAGACAATTGAACATCCTAGTTGATTTTGAATTCTTAGACTAAAGGTTTCGAAGTGATCGAAAGCTTCATTCTTAGACGCCAAAAATCTCGTCTAAGTGAATCTAGAGTAGTCGTCAACTATAACTAGGGTATAAAGGTTACCTCCATAACTCCGTATGGCGGAAGGTCCAAAGAGATCCATATGTAGGAGCTCTAAGCACCGAGAGGTTGAAACTAAATTCTTGGCTTTGTGACGTGAGTGAACTTGCTTCCCAATTTTGCAAGCATTACAAAAGTGATTGTAGGTACTTAGTTTCTTAGGATTGTATATGTGTTATGATTATCTAAAGAATCGAAGGAGATGAAAGAACTAGAGAGAAAAAGCTAGAGAAAGAAAGGAGAGAATGATGGAAGTGAATTAATGACTAAGTGTTCAACCCCTCCTAACATGCTAGGAGGGGGTATATATAGCCCACCCTACATGTGGGCTATATGGGCTATATGTTAATATATTGGATCACGAGCCCAATACTTGAATATATCGTTGGAGTGACCGATCCTTTCTAAATACGTAAAAACGTATTTCCAACAATCTACCCCTAAGGGAGGTCACTCCAAGTTACAATGTCCTAAATAGTCTATAGCTCGTGATCTATGCTAACAATGATGTGACCAATACTTTCTTTGGAAAAACGTATTTCCAACAATCTCTCCCTAAGGGAGGTCACACCATTTTACAAAATCATAAACCTAGCATACTATGCTTGAGTCTTCGATCTTGTTCTTTTGAATATGCTTGATGTGATCTTTGACTTTAGTCTTGAGCATGTTTCCTTTCTTTGACCTTGTGCATTCCTCACTTGTGATATTTGCCTCTTCGTGACTTCATGTTCCACATACTTACACCTTTATAAATTCTTGAAAGCTTCAGAGTTTGATACAGCGGAAGACTTGACTTTTAGGCTTTCTTGAATTTGTTGAAGTATTAAGTGCAGAAAGCATAAGCATGTGTTTACGACTTCTTCTGGATTGTACACCGTAATGCCACCTTCTTGTTACGCTGCATAAGACAGTTACAAACAAAACATATACATGGATGAAATGGCCTTGAACATTTCATTCTAATTCGGTAGCATTTTACCTCCGGTCGGTGAAGACCATTGAACGATATAAAATATCGTACTTGTGGCAGGTAGTTTCAATTAAGAACCTCCTTGACATGATTTCACGGGTAAACCTGTTCTCTTTATTCGACCGTCCAAAGCTGACTGTGAACATAAAGAGTGAATCATTTGGATAATATTATCCGCATGATTTGAAGCCATCAAATTCGATTCCTAGAAAAAGTTTGATTCATTAAAGAATCGTACCATCGTTTCTTTCCAGTTGTCACGAGCGTGATTAATACAAAATCTTGCAAGTTACCTACCAAGTGTTGTTTGATGTTAACACTAGAAGGATTTCCACTCATCACTATGAACACTATAGAGTGTCAATCTGAGTGTTCTGGCAAGATCACTAAGATATTGCGTAGAGGCCTGTAACATGTTTAAGTTCGGTTAAGAATTAAACCACTGTTGCTTTCCAGTTATCACAAGTTTGATTCATAAAGAATCGCACAAGTCATCATCCGAAAGTTCCTTCGCAATAATAACCGGCAACTTGTCGCCCTCCTCCAAATAAACATATTCGAGATGAGGAGGTAAATCTTTCAACTCGAGGATAGGTGGGTCCTCAATTGAAGATTTGGGCTCGATACTCATAACCTCCTCGGGTGGAGGAAATGGGAAATCATTAAGAAAATCCTTGATAATCGAGAAGTCCTCATCGTTGTCGAGGTCTTCGTTACAAGTACGTGGAACATCGAATTCTTACAACGTAAAATCACCACCTTCAAATGGAGTGAAGGTTGGTGTCGAGTTATCAAGAATGGGATCTAACATAGTGGGATTGCCACTATTTTCATCATCACCAAAACCTAGAACTTCTTGTGAAAATTCCTCCCAAACCACGTCAGTCATATCAACGAGGTTTATGGTAGCAACGGAATAAACATGAGAAATTTGAGAGTTTTGAGTTGCGTTTATAACAAGTTCCTCGTCGTTGAAATGTAAGGTGATCTTTCTAGCATGAACATCGATCAAAGTCATAGACGTATCTAAAAACGAACGAACTAAAATGAGAGGAACTTGAGGATCCATGGGAACATCGACAATGATAAAGTCTACCGGATAATAGAACTTTCCCACTTTCACAAAAACGTCTTCCGCCAATCCACATGCGGGAATCATGGAATGGTCGGCCAACTCGATAGACATTAGTGAAGGAGTAAGATTAGGAAGATTGAGCGACTTGAAGATTGCAAGTGGCATCAAGTTAATGCTAGCACCAAGATCGGCCAAGGCAAAGCATTCTTCCATATCTTGGATTGCACAAGGGATCAAAAATTTACCGGGATCACCGACTTTTTGAGGTATGCGATTAAGATAAACCGATGAACAACTAGACAATTGATGCAATTTCTCCTTGTTGTTCAACATACTCTTAAAGTTAGCGGAAAATTGAGGCATCATGACCAAAGCATCGGCGAAACTCACATTGAAGTGCAAATCACGAAACATTTTCATAAAAAGCTCAAAATGATAATTGTCGCGCTCTTGACGTTTCTCCTTTCTAATTCTTGATGGATAGGGCAAAGGTGGTGTGGGTTGAGGCATAGGCATAGCCTTTGGAATCTCGGGTTCCAAATGTGGTAATGGGTCAACCGTAGGTGTGGCATGAGCGGTACTTCGTGGGATTGGGACATGCTCCTTTACGACCACTACCTCGGGTTCTTCCTCAATTGCTTCCTCCGTAGGAGCAATTGGTTGAGGAGTCGGTTCCTTAAGTGTCTTACCACTACGTGTGGTAATCACTTTCATCTCACCCTTAGGGTTTGATACGGTGTTGCTAGGAAGACTACTCGAAGATGGTTTGCACATAATTGCCTCAAACATAGATGAAATTTTATCCTCAAACATGGATTGCCTCTTCTCGGCTTTAATCATCTCTTGCTTAATTTCATGTTGCCCTTGTTCCATTTTTTGTTGGTTTTGTTGTAACCTAGTTACATTTCCTTCCATTTTGTTTGTATGGATTTTAAGCTCATTTGCTAACTCATTTTTCAACTCTTTCTTCAAGTCGTTCTTAAACTCGGATCTTAGGCTAATGATTTCTCTTTGAATGTTTTCAAACCTAGCATCGTTCCCATTAGCGTATTCAACAAATTCATTTGAAAGATCTTTCAAAGTTTGCAAACTTTTGTTGCTGTTTTGAAAATCATTTTGATTTTTGTTTGAAACTTGATTATTAGCCCCTTGATTACCATAGTTTCCCTTGTTGTAATTGTTTTTGAAACCAACTTGATTGTTGCGATAGTTGTTGTTAGCATTTTGATTTGAACCAAAACCCGGTCGAGTCAATTGATTGGAGCGGGTAACTTGACCGTTTTGGTTGTAAGTTCCCGTGGCCGCGTAGGCACTCGAAGTGTTACCACCGTTGGTAATGCACTTGGAGAAATCATGACCTCCACCACAATACATGCATGAAACCTCAACCGCTTTAGCCGTAGCGGGAGCACTTGGTTCTCCAACTTTGAACTCAATCAAAAGACCTTTAAACTTATCAAAGATTTTGTTTTCCATGTTCGCCTCAATTTGGCAAGCATCGATGGTAGTAGACAAAGAAGGTGAAGCCGAAGACGAAGCCTTACGAACACTAGACGTGCTATGAGGATTATACATCTTAGATCTATTCTCAGTTATCACCAAACATTCCTCAACCGTTTTACACAAAAAATTACCACCCGCAGCGGCATTAAGATAATCCCTTTCATGATCGTTAAGTCCATTGTAAAACGTGTCAATTTGATGCAAGTCAGAAAAACCGTGATGAGGACACTCATGTAACATTTCCTTAAACCTATTCCAAGCCGTTGAAAAACTCTCATTAAATTCTTGTGAAAATTTTAAAATCTCGTTTTTCAAGTGCGTAGTCTTAGAGGGCGGAAAACATTGGTTCACGAATTTTAAAACGAGATCCTTCCATGTCAATATAGAATTGGGTGGCTCTTTCTCTAACCAAATTTTAGCGGGCCCCGCTAAAGAATACGGAAAAAGCATCATCTTAATCGGGTCATTAGCAACATCCTTAAACTTGCAAGTGGCGGTAAGACGATTGAATTGGCGGATATGGTTGTGTGGATTGTCCTTCTCATCACCACGGAATTTGTTGTTTTGGATCATCGACAACAAACCCGTTTTCACCTCAAAATTCTCCGCAAGGACAGCGGGAATCACAATAGCCTCTCCATAACCCTCGGTGGGTGCTTGAAGTAACTCCATCAGAGTTCGATTCGCCATGGTTGGTTCTTCTCTTACAATGGGTTCGTCAATAGGAGACTCCTCGCTAGAAAGATTAGGAGTAGGTGTTGACTCCTTTCGTTTTTTTCGCTTACGTGCACGTCTTGCTTGATTACGAGTAAGCATAAACGTCACGTACAATGTGGGGGTGAGCAAAGAAGATTCTTTTTGGTGTTTTTTATTTTTCCAATTTTTTGTGGTTTTTGATTGTTTTTACTTTTTTTTGGATTTTTGTGATTGTATTAAGTAGACCAAAATCTACAAATCTCCTCCTTAATCAATTTTCTTGATTAAAGAAGCCTCAAGGAATGAAAACGATCACGTGAAGTGAACGCCTTCGATGACTTTAGAACGTTGGTGGAACACCAAAACGTTCAAGAGGTTTAATCAAATGAAACCAAGAAAGTATATATGATACTTAATAATACTTTGGATGGCAAAACCCTCGATTAGCTCTCAAAATCAAATACTCACAAGCAAGAGGGGAAACGAGGCGGCGCGAAGCACTTAAGAGCCTTTTTCCTTAGGGTATATTTTATAATACCCGCCTTATACCCACCTTATAGTTTGTATTTTTCAAAATCGAGCTTCACGAAAGTATTTATCTATTTTTGCCTTTTTCTTTCTTGTTTGAGATTCGAATACAATGATTGGGTAATGACCTCCCAAGTCAAGGTTGTGTTTTCACACTTTTGGAGTACTTGTGAATTTATTGTTCTACGTATACAATATAGTAATAGTATTCACACAAAAAACGAAAAACCGATAATACGTATTAGTAGAGTGCTACTAATACAATAGATATTATGGCTATATATAAAAACAACAATTGCCAAATCAAAACACAACACGCCTCCCCGGCAGCGGTGCCAAAATTGATGTAGTGTTTTTACACACCTTTAGGAAAAGGAGGTAAAATTAGGGCAAGCGTTAACAAGTGACTTAGGAAAATCACAAGTTATGACCCAAAGTGGGGATCGTTCTCAAGGAGGCTTGGTGTGTGTTTTAAGAAATGATTAATTATGTGATTATATGATTATGAGAAAGAAATAGAAAGGGGATAAGAAGAGAATGACGGTTACGATGACGGATTAAACTAAGACGAAAAGGTCGTACACATAAAACCGTAAAAGCACCAAAATTAAAAATTTACTTTAAAAATTCCTAGAAAAGTGCAATAAATCCTAAATAATGTAATTAGAGTTTACAAAAAAATCAAAAATCACTCAAACCTTTTATTTAATTAAATAATGATTTTTTAATGCTAATTAAAGCCTTAAAAATTAATTTAATTAACAAAAAGCCCAAAATGAGATTTATCACTTTGTAAACATCTTAAAATGACCTAAATTAATTTAAAACTATTTTTGAAAATTTTAAAACTAATTAAAACTATTTAAAAACAATTAAAAACAATTAAAAAATCTTAAAACTTAAAATAATTATAAAAATTAATATAAGAACAATAAAAATATTCTAAAAGTTGTAAAATTCCTAACTTAATGTATTTAACCTAAGAAAAATATAAAAACTTGAAAAAACTTAATTTTAATTTTTAATAATAAAATAATAGTAAAATAATATTAAAAATCCAAAATTTATAAAAAATTCTAAAAACTTGCAAACTAGCTTAATTGAACCTAAATAAACAGAAAATGAAGTTAAAATTACAAAAATACCCCTAATGGGCCTCCAAATGGGCCAAAAGTCCAAACAGTCACCTTAATGGGCCAAAATAAGCCCAATAAGAAAAATATTGTCCAATTAAGCCCAAAAACTCCTATCTGACTCAAAATTTGATTTTAAACACAACTTTTCAAAGGCCCAAAAGCTTAAAATGGGAAATAAGCTGACTTATACCAAACAGCTTATTCTTAATGGGCTTTTTGGTCCATTAAGCTATAAGCTGATGCCATAAGCTCAAATTAGACACACAAGCTTCTTTTGAGTTGCTTAAGACTTCTGTAAAAAGAAATTTGAAATAAGCCAAAGGAATAAGCCTGAAAATGCAAAAAGCAATCTACAGAAAATGACAAAATAGTCGTTTTTGAGTTCTAGGCTATCCCAAGAGCTGATTCAAATTGCAAAAGCTTTTAAATGACTTAACTAAGCTTAATCAACAAAAAGTTTTCAAATAAGTTCACTCAATAAGCTGGAACAAGCAAATAAGCACTTATGAAAAAGTCAAATGAGTTGGTTTTCTAGCAAAAAGTCAAAGTCAAAGTCTAATAAGCTTCAGTTCAATCAAATGGGTCAAATAATGAAGATCTATCACAAAAAATAACTTCTTGCATGTCTGGATAAGCCAATATGGCTTATTGATAAGCTAACTGAAAAATTGCACTAGCAAGGGCTAGTTTTGGGTGTTGAGCAATGGAAACTTTCCACTGCTCGACTTGTTGACTTTTTTGTCTTTAGTGACTTTTTTGGAGATTCAAGTTACACAAAGGCACCCAAATGATTAGTGGATCAAGAGGAGTCAAATACAACAAAGAAATCACAACCAACAACAACCAATTAGTACAGTTAATTCAATCAATCACCAGATATGCACCAGACTTAGAACAATAAGCAGTTATGATTCAATAAGCACTTATAGCACAATTCAGCCAGCCAAACTTAACCAAATGCATACACAAGCAATATTAAACTTAAATAAGCAAGTCTAAACAGGTTTCATGCACTGATTCAAAGTATTGAGCAAGATTCAAGCACTTAAAGGTATTGATGAACACTAAACATGCAGTTTTTACTTTTGTTGATGCACTTGACCAACAAGCCATATTCAATCACTCAGATCTATCACATATGTTATATAAATGATGTTTAAACAACTTTTAACCCTAAGCATGCATAAATTCTAGATTTTACCAAAATCTTAGGTCAAAATCAGTCAAACTCAATAAGATATAGCACAATGTATGATTCAAGGTTTCAAACCAAAAAACTTGCAGCAATATGCACTCAACCAAGTATTTAACAGATACAAAGCACAAATACAAACTTCTAACCACACAATAACAACTTATGATCTCAAACAGGTAATCCCAAACACCCTTTTAACTTTTCAAATCCAAAATTTTTAAATCAAAAGTGTTATCCAAGACCACCCAAGCCCAAATGTGACAACCGTGGTTTTGAGGTTCGTCACTTGGTCTTACTTTTAGGTTATTTTATGTGTGCTTATTTTATTTGTGTGTTTATGTGTTTATTTTGTGTGAACGAGGTTGGTGTGGTTATCGTTTATGAGTATAGAGTACTCATAAGTAAATCGAGGAATGGTTATTTCATGTTCATGAGCTCACAAGTGGTGACTATGAAATGAAATAGTGATATTTTGGTGTTTACGTATACGTATATGTATTATAGAAAATCGTATTTTTTACGATTTACGGTTTAGCATTTAGAGGTCTCGGATGAGGTAATTAGCCATATGGATATTTTTCGGGATGGTTTTAAGTCATTTAGGACTTAGTTATAAAGTTTATTTCAAAATTTGAGATTTTTTTATAAAAGTGTATATTTTACGTCTTTTACGGTAAAACGCGTAAATTTGACTAGTTTTACGGTTTTGAGGTTTTGGAGGCTTTAGGAGCTGAAATAAATTAAGGAAAATTAAGGTAATATTATTAATACATATATTAATAATAAAAATAAATAAAAAACGAATTTAAGGGGGGTTAGGTCGGTTTAAAGAAAAAAAAAGGAGAAAAAAAAAGAGAAAAGATTTATGGTAAGTGGTAATTGGGTTGGACAAGGATTTTTTGCTATATAAGGAACCCCACACATCATAACCAACGAAATTTTCTTTTCCCCTGGTGTTTATATTCGACTAATGAAGAGAAGAATTAGGGTTCTTCATAAAAATTTGGGTTTTTACATCTTCCATTGTTCTAAAGGTAAAACCTTCAAAACCCTTTTCAATTAAATTGTTTTTATGTTTTTTTAATCATCTTATGATGGATTAGGGTTAGGGTTTATATAAAAACAGTAAATTAATGTTGAATTAATCATTATATGATGATCACATAAATTAGGGCTTGTAATTAGAGGGGTTAGGGTTAATTAATGAGGTTGATTTTCTTAAACCCGTTTTTAAAAACTGGGCAGAATTTTGGTGTCATTGTTTTGATCATATCCAGAGTTCTAGAAACATTCAAGATGCGATCAAGCTAGCCCTGGATAGGTAATTGAGTTGGCTTTCTAAATCAAGAAACGAGAACTAAATTGGAGGTCGGGAAGTGGGTCGAAAACAGGTTACAACAGTCGGAGGTCAAAGCAGTTTTGAATTCAGCCTGTTTTCTTTTTAAGTTTTGGGTTGTTTGGGGTACTTAGGGTTGCATTGGGATCTTCTCACGAACATGAGAGATGGTTTATATATTGTAGTAAGTATCTGCACTTGGGTTAAGGTTGTGGCTTAGGATAAGACCCCTTAATGGTAACAAACTTTTAGTACGTTTAAAATCAGGAAATCTGGAATGACAAAAGTAGATATATGTATATCAGGGCCTTAGCAGTAGCTTTAAGGTTAGGTCAAGTGGGAGGTGTTAGCCAACATATGTAAGGGTATGAATATTCCTTTTACAGAAACCATGGGTATGCTTAAAGGGACGTTTGACTTAAAGTTTTGAGACCTAAAAACTGGGACTGTTTTGGGTAAAATATGAACGGGATAGTTATTAAACTTAACCAAGTTAGGGACTTGTTAAGGAAGGTTAATGGGGTGATTAGAGCTTAACAATGAGATAATTATACGGGAATAGACTAGATGTCCATCATAGGTTGATGAGCCATCTTAGTGATTGGTTGTGTATTGATTTCGTGTTTTTGGTTTGTTAGCTTGTTGTTAGTGCGAGGACTTGTGAAGAAGCTATCAGGTGAGTTTCATAGTCCCATGTTTACTATTGATTTTGACATCCAGATGGGATGGAAGAGACACTGTGTTGAGTTATTTTCTAAATTGATGCTGTGAATGTTTTTAAGGTTGAGATGGACTTGTGTGTACATTATGTGATTAACTGCTATGTGATTATTGTTTGTGTGTGATCTGGATTGGAAAGGTACATAGGTGTATGGGCGCCTATGGGACCAATGGTTTGACAAGGTAGTGGCCTTGTGGTTTGACAAGGTAGTGGCCTTGTGATAGGTACATAGTATGATCATCTATGGTACCATGTTGTTTGGCAAGGTAGGAGCCTTGGTTTTGGTTTGAAATGTTTGATCTTGAATTGTTAGTTGTTAATACATAATTGTAGCGCATTGTCCATATGTTTATTGGTTATGGTATTCAAAGATTATGACTTATTTTGTGTTGGAGTCTAAACCTATGACTCTCACCAACTTTATGTTGACGTGTTTTAGTGTCTCTTTCAGGTGATAACGTGGTTAAGCATGAGAACTTATGTGGCTAGGATTGGAGTCGAGTAGGAATGCATTTAGAAGGAGATCCCCGTTCCTTCTTAGTTTATTTTGTTGTTTGTTTCTTTGAGTGATACTATGAACCTATATGTTGTATTGTTTGTGTTACTTGTTTGTCTTGGGTAAAAGGTAGGACTGTTACCTACTTACCTAGACTCCTGCATTGTCGAGATATTGTCATGACATTGTGTCGCCATTTATGTCATTATATTTTGCATTTTAGTTTTCTCTATAGAGACACCGTTTGTTGTGATGATATCCATACGTCGCACCCCATATTCCGCCATGGTGGGGTGTTACAGAATGGTATCAGAGCCAATGGTTATAGAGAATTAGGTTGCTTAGTCGCGTAGCCTAGTCTATAGCTTAAGGGTCCCTGCATATAGGCGTCATAGGAGTATGTGTGCATTTTACATAAATTGATGTGTTTGGGTGTTATTTATTGTGATGTTTTGACTAGTATGAATTGAACCATAGTAAGTTCATACTTAGCCACATGTTATTTTCTTTTCGGGTTGTGAGTAGTGCGGGTTGAACCATAATCATCCACGCTAGTCATTGTCGTATTTTGCTTATATTGTACATTATAGTACATAATTTGTTACATAGTAGTTTCTATCTTTTATTGGGTTATTTTATGTACTTGAGGTATGTTTTTTTGTCTTTTGATGTTTAAGTCATGTTCCCTAAGAATCATGTGGTTGTTCGAGTTAGGAGGAGTAGGTGGATATGAAGGATTTTAAGCGGTTTCCACTCTTATGGGCGACATGACTTATAACTGATTATGTTTTGTTTTGGATTTAGTCTATACTGTTTTAGCTAGACTATGGATTTTTGTATTCCAAGAGTTTTACTATGTTATTTTAATAAATGGAGTTTTGGATCTTATTGGTTATGTGGTTATGAGCTTATGTGAGTAGATGGATTTATGTGTTATATGTTGTATTGATTCTTATAAGTGTCATCATAGGAGGGAGTGCATTGGGGAAAGGGTAATTGTATAAGTATGGTGGCCAACATAGTTATACAAGTACCACAACTTCAATGGGTTCCCAAGTATGGTTGCATGAAAGAGGGTTAGTACATGCTTGTATATGATGAGATGTAGATTTGGGGTATACGTATAATATATGGGTTTATGTAATGGCTGCCTATGATATGGCTATTGTTCTTATTGTCTTATATGTTTTGGGTTATAGTTGTGTTGTGTGATTATGGGGTCACACGATATGGTTTGGTTTTGGAGGTGGGATTTATGCCTTGTTGTGGCACGGTGAGATGGTGATTACTCGTATGGAAAAACGAGCGTATAAAGCGATTGATTGACTAACGTGTATGATAACGAGTATGTTTGGGGGATTCAATAGGTATACATATGCGGATGTATATATACTACTGTGTGTTAAGTTATGGTATATGGTCGTTCACTAGTTATTATAACTTGAACGTACCTTGTGTTTGTTCGTGTTTTATGGTGCTGGAGTTTGATGGAGTTTCAACGACGTTTTGAATCTTTTGAACTGTGTCTTGTAGCGTATTCTTTGAGTTTCGTATTTCACGTGTACGTTTTAAAACGGTGTTCTTGGTTTTAAGTCTATTGAAATAACTTGGGATTTCTTTTGAGATAATGAAATCTTTTGTGTTGAGTCTTACATTTCTTTTGGTTGGTATATGGAAAAAGGGGACTTGGAATTCTAGTATAGAGTTAGATAGTTGGTCGTTTTCGGTAAAATAAGGGTAAGGTGTTGGGGTCGTGTTTGAAACAAGATGTAACATAAGATTTCTTTTTAATCAACACTTATTTATTTTAAATTCTAAAAGACTTTCTTAAAATAAAGCGGAGTAAAATTTCTTTCCACTTACATAGTTTATATAATTGGGTTTACCCGATTCACGTCATTTATAATTATTAATACAAGATTAAATTGAGTTTATGAAGATTTCACATACAATTATATCTTTCATTTAAATGGATTGCATTAATCGCTAAATTTATTCTTTAGTTTTTAAAACAACTAGTATAAAATTGTTCTGGTCGTAACTTGTTCGTTTTTAAAGCTTTTTGGGTGATTCAAAAGCCTAAAATTATGTACTCGGAACGTACTTTTCAAATATTCAGAATGTATAGTCATGGGAGGTCAGTGGACTGGTCGGAATTGTTGTACAAGTGTCGGGTTCAAGGTTGAGTTTGAATAGTAGTTTTATTTTTATGATTTGGGATGCACAGGATACCTAGTCTTTGAGTTGAGTTTTGAGATCGTCTAGAAGGTTGTTTGTAGATGGTTTGAGTCACATAGATGTGGGGAGGAAAAAAAATAATAAAAATAAAAATATATTCTTTTGGAAAAGTCGATCTTTTGCACGGTTTAAATAATATGTCGCGGGGCATAATATGTTTTGGTTACCAATGGGTGTGTCTTAGATTATTTTTCATTGTTATGGGTCATGTTGAGTTGATACACATTTTGGGTTTGAGTTTTCTTTGGAGTCTTGTGGTTTTGAATTGTTTTAATTGGTGCACGTGAAATGTCTTTAAGTTATCCGTGGGTTTGATTCGTTGATCATATCTGGTGGATTCAGGATGTACTTTTGGTTACGTATTGTTCGGGAGCGTTTTGGAGGCTGAAGAGGTGGATTGGATAATGAGCCGATCTTGGCATTCTCGGAAGGACCGGATGAATTCGCGAAGCATGACGATACGTAGAGCAAGGATTTGGGCGCGTACGAGGACGACAAAGAAAGGCGATCGCATATACGTTGCAGGAACTGAAGATTTGGAAGAACTGGATAGACTTAGTTAGTGGAGCTGGACTGTTATATCTGCCTAGAATGTTAGAGGCATTTTGGTGTACGAGACGTAGAGAATGATCTATACGGATCATGAACGTCTCCAACACATATTTAATCATCTTGATTGAACATTTGGAAAAGGTGGTGGGTGGAGTTAAGTGATGAAAGAAAATTGCAAGGCCAAGTACCATCTGGGAAAGGCAAGCATGGTTGATGAGGCGTGGAGTAAGAAGAATGAAGTGAAGTTGAGACGAACTTGAACTATAGGGATGGAGTATTAGGGCGGTTTGGATAAAGGATATAGGTTGCACAAGTTGAGTTGTCTAAAGCAGATAACGCGCCAACGTGTATGTTGCTTGGCTTGGACAATCGTATGGAGAAAAGGGACGTAGTCGATAAATGCCATTTGAGGCACTGTATGAAAGGATAGGGTGAGTTGTCCCCAATGTGGACTAGAATTGGTAAAATAGGCTACCGATGTGGAAATGGTGTTTGTTGAAAGAATGAGAGCAACAAGGGATGTTATGTAGAAAAGGAGGAAACCATTAGAGCTAGTGACAAAGTATGTAGGAAGTTTCACCCATAGTAACGGGTGGTACGTTTTGGTAAAATGGAAGAGTTGAGGTAGAGTTTTGTAGGTCTATTTATGATCATTGGAAAGATCGGACCATTAGCTTATGAGCATAGAATTTCCTGGGGGAAATGAGTTGTATACATGATACATTTCATGTATTAAGATTGGTAAAGGTTGTTTGAGAATGCATTTTGCATGAACGGTTATTCGGGACTGGTATTAATAAGAGTCTTTGTTTTTTTATCAAAGAATCATCTGTGAGATTTATTGACTGTGAGGTCAAGAGTTTGGCGATGAGTTTAATTATTTTTGGTTTGTATATGTGGTATTTTAAAACTTGAACTGAGGTTTACGTGGAAATGAGAGCAGTTCATTTAGAACAAGTATCTTCATGTGATTTGTGGTTGTGTGTTTGATCCTAAGGAGTAAATCTCGGGACGAGATTTCTATTAGGAGGGAGTGATGTGACAACCGTGGTTTTGAGGTTCGTCACTTGGTCTTACTTTTAGGTTATTTTATGTGTGCTTATTTTATTTGTGTGTTTATGTGTTTATTTTGTGTGAACGAGGTTGGTGTGGTTATCGTTTATGAGTATAGAGTACTCATAAGTAAATCGAGGAATGGTTATTTCATGTTCATGAGCTCACAAGTGGTGACTATGAAATGAAATAGTGATATTTTGGTGTTTACGTATACGTATATGTATTATAGAAAATCGTATTTTTTACGATTTACGGTTTAGCATTTAGAGGTCTCGGATGAGGTAATAGCCATATGGATATTTTTCGGGATAGTTTTAAGTCATTTAGGAATTAGTTATAAAGTTTATTTCAAAATTTGAGATTTTTTTATAAAAGTGTATATTTTACGTCTTTTACGGTAAAACGCGTAAATTTGACTAGTTTTACGGTTTTGAGGTTTTGGAGGCTTTAGGAGCTGAAATAAATTAAGGAAAATTAAGGTAATATTATTAATACATATATTAATAATAAAAATAAATAAAAAACGAATTTAAGGGGGGTTAGGTCGGTTTAAAGAAAAAAAAAGGAGAAAAAAAAGAGAAAAGATTTATGGTAAGTGGTAATTGGGTTGGACAAGGATTTTTTGCTATATAAGGAACCCCACACATCATAACCAACGAAAATTTCTTTTCCCCTGGTGTTTATAGTCGACTAATGAAGAGAAGAATTAGGGTTCTTCATAAAAATTTGGGTTTTTACATCTTCCATTGTTCTAAAGGTAAAACCTTCAAAACCCTTTTCAATTAAATTGTTTTTATGTTTTTTTTAATCATCTTATGATGGATTAGGGTTAGGGTTTATATAAAAACAGTAAATTAATGTTGAATTAATCATTATATGATGATCACATATATTAGGGCTTGTAATTAGAGGGGTTAGGGTTAATTAATGAGGTTGATTTTCTTAAACCCGTTTTTAAAAACTGGGCAGAATTTTGGTGTCATTGTTTTGATCATATCCAGAGTTCTAGGAACATTCAAGATGCGATCAAGCTAGCCCTGGATAGGTAATTGAGTTGGCTTTCTAAATCAAGAAACGAGAACTAAATTGGAGGTCGGGAAGTGGGTCAAAAACAGGTTACAACAGTCGGAGGTCAAAGCAGTTTTGAATTCAGCCTGTTTTCTTTTTAAGTTTTGGGTTGTTTGGGGTACTTAGGGTTGCATTGGGATCTTCTCACGAACATGAGAGATGGTTTATATATTGTAGTAAGTATCTGCACTTGGTTTAAGGTTGTGGTTTAGGGTAAGACCCCTTAATGGTAACAAACTTTTAGTACGTTTAAAATCAGGAAATCTGGAATGACAAAAGTAGATATATGTATATCGGGGCCTTATCAGTAGCTTTAAGGTTAGGGCAAGTGGGAGGTGTTAGCCAACATATGTAAGGGTATGAATATTCCTTTTACAGAAACCATGGGTATGCTTAAAGGGACGTTTGACTTAAAGTTTTTAGACCTAAAAACTGGGACTGTTTTGGGTAAAATATGAACGGGATAGTTATTAAACTTAACCAAGTTAGGGACTTGTTAAGGAAGGTTAATGGGGTGATTAGAGCTTAACAATGAGATAATTATACGGGAATAGACTAGATGTCCATCATAGGTTGATGAGCCATCTTAGTGATTGGTTGTGTATTGATTTCGTGTTTTTGGTTTGTTAGCTTGTTGTTAGTGCGAGGACTTGTGAAGAAGCTATCAGGTGAGTTTCATAGTCCCATGTTTACTATTGATTTTGACATCCAGATGGGATGGAAGAGACACTGTGTTGAGTTATTTTCTAAATTGATGCTGTGAATGTTTTTAAGGTTGAGATGGACTTGTGTGTACATTATGTGATTAACTGCTATGTGATTCTTGTTTGTGTGTGATCTGGATTGGAAAGGTACATAGGTGTATGGGCGCCTATGGGACCAATGGTTTGACAAGGTAGTGGCCTTGTGGTTTGACAAGGTAGTGGCCTTGTGATAGGTACATAGTGTGATCATCTATGGTACCATGTTGTTTGGCAAGGTAGGAGCCTTGGTTTTGGTTTGAAATGTTTGATCTTGAATTGTTAGTTGTTAATACATAATTGTAGCGCATTGTCCATATGTTTATTGGTTATGGTATTCAAAGCTTATGACTTATTTTATGTTGGAGTCTAAACCTATGACTCTCACCAACTTTATGTTGACGTGTTTTAGTGTCTCTTTCAGGTGATAACGTGGTTAAGCATGAGAACTTATGTGGCTAGGATTGGAGTCGAGTAGGAATGCATTTAGAAGGAGATCCCCGTTCCTTCTTAGTTTATTTTGTTGTTTGTTTCTTTGAGTGATACTATGAACCTATATGTTGTATTGTTTGTGTTACTTGTTTGTCTTGGGTAAAAGGTAGGACTGTTACCTACTTACCTAGACTCCTGCATTGTTGAGATATTGTCATGACATTGTGTCGCCATTTATGTCATTATATTTTGCATTTTAGTTTTCTCTATAGAGACACCGTTTGTTGTGATGATATCCATACGTCGCACCCCATATTCCGCCATGGTGGGGTGTTACACCAAATTAGCACAATAACAGATATATTAAGCAGATTAAAGCAAGATTAGACCATAAAATCAGCAAGAACACAAGTCACACACAAAATCACCAAAAATCCAAGATTTATTCAGATTTTAAGTAAGATGATGTGTACCTCATGGATGTACATCCACACCTACGAATTTTGAGCTTATGTACTAGCAAGAACAAGTACAAGCTTCCACAAACAACCCTGCTAAGAATCAACAAGGTTAAGAGCACAATATAAAAATCAGAAAAGTGAAAAATTCTTGATTGATGCAACCTTAGTTCCCCACACTTGATTATCCCCAAGTTATAAGCTTCACCACACCTTGATAACTCAATATCAGGATGCTATGATCGGCCTTATAGCCCAAGAATTCCAAGGTTTGAACTAGACTTAGCAAAATATCAAGAAAAGTGGAAAATGTGCAAACTTTTGCACACTCCTTTTGAAAACAGGTTTTTGATTCAAGAACAAGTAAACATCAACAACAATAAACAGATATTAAGAGTGGCACTTGAGCTTTCTTCAACAAATTCAAACATATTTCATTAATATGAATATGAGATTTACAGATTTGTGAACCAAGGAAAATTCAAGAGCAAAGATAAATGTAATACCCTAAGGCCTTTATATAGGCATACAATGAACTAGTTAAGAGCTAAAAAACATAACCCTAATGCTTGTGAAGTCCCAGAATTGCCCCTTGTAGGGTTTTGAACTTTGAAGATCATGTGACTCTTTCTTGGATTGTTGTGGAGCTGGCATGGTGAAAATGCATCCAATGGCTTGTAATGAGCTTAGAAAGTAAGCTAGAATCTCACACGTTGGATGACTGGCCAAGTTTTGGCAGTTTCTACTTTGTTGCAGCAGGGGAATCATGTGTGGGACAAAGGAGTGATGTGGCAAGTATTTTTAAGGTTGGGTTATGACTAAATCATCATTAATCATTAATCTGGACAATATGGAGGTTTAATTTTTGCTAAAACACAAATACCCAATTTGTGTTCTTGGTGAATAGTTGTTGTGTTTAATCCATTTTTGGTTTGGATTAAGTTTAAACTTGTGTTAATGGCGCCAAGATTAATAAATAATAAACCTGGTGAGTGGATGGGTGAGGTGGAGTAATGGTGGGTTTTGATTGGTTGTGGGGTGTTAGTGGGGGCACGTGTCAAGCCCTCACTAGTCTAGGTAACAATCCTTGTCTGCCACATTTAACCCCTAGCCTTTCTTTTTTCTTCCATTTTGTAATAAACACTCCTCAATCCGTTTTCTTTGTTAATGAAGTTTCAAACTTCATACTTTTGCCCCAAAATGTTTTGTAAAGTGAATTCAGGGGTAATTCTTGCCAATTCTTGATTCTTAAAGGACTGATTTGGCATTTTCTTGATTGATAATGGTCTTGACTTGTTTGTTTGACTTCTTGGAGGACTGAAATTGCCGTCATGATTAATGAGGGACCATTTTTGCCATTTCTTGAAAGTCAAGGGTCCTTTTGGTAATTTTGATATTTTCAAAGGACCAAACTTGTAATTTCTTGTAACTTGGAGTCCTTCTTGGTATGTTTGACTTTGAGGAGGATAAATATTGACATTTTCGTTTTGATGAGGGACTAAAACTTCCAATTCTTCAAAGTAGAGGGCTCTTTTTGCAATTTTGACAAACTTTAGGGACCAATCTTGTAATTATGAAGATACAAGGCTATAAAGTGTCAATTCTTCCATATTGGAGGACCCTTCTTCATAAATCTTCAAATCTTCAAGGGTTTTCTTTGGAAAATTCTTCATTAAGGCTTGGTTCAATGTGCGGCTTCATTTCCCGTGTTCGTTTTTGTATGATTCTTGTGATCTTTTGTCATTTTCTCAATATTCGTACCTAAAATACACAAGCAATAAACACAAGCATATATTTGGGTATTTTCATGATATTTAATGCATTTAAAGCCCTTTTTAGATGATGAGACTATGTATAAAGCAGTCTCATCAAAATCAGTATTGCGAAAAACACTGTATGTATTGCGAAGAAAATAAGCTGGCAGCTTGCCAGCTTCCGTTAGTTTTCCCGCCAAAAGAGCAGCTAGCTTGCTAGCTTCCAGCTGCTTGCCTGCTAGCTTGTTTATTTATTAGTATTGTTCCGTAATTGTTTAGTTTTATCTGAAAGTTGTTCCGATTTTATTTCTGAAAGTTACGTATTTTTAGTTGAATTTTTCATCGATTTTTAGTATATTAATATTTTTTCGTAAAGTTTAAGTTTTATCTTTTATTTAGTACCCGCTTTAGCTTTTGCCTCGTTTAGCTTTAAAGTACCATTTTAGTTTTATTCTCTCCTTTTTCATTAAGCAAACTTTATTTTCGAGTCGATAGTTAATTTCGTCTTTTAGTTTTATTTTTGTTAATTGTTTTGCTTTAATTTACGTTTTATTATTTGTTTCGCTCCTTTATTATTAGTTATTTGTTTTAATTTCTCGCACCGTTTACTTTTTAATCAGTTTTAGTTTTAATTACCTGTCATTTACTTTAAGTTTTGCAATTTAACTTTACTACAACGACCAATATATTTGTTTTCACCAAAAGACGACTGAGTCGCACGTTAACCAATAATCAATTCGAATAGACATACGACAAAGAACTTAATTTTTAACTGAGTAAAATCTTGTTATTAAAAAGTCACGATCGCAAGTCCAATCGCAAGTCCGATCATAACTTAGATCTCAATGTGGCTATCGAAATATTCAATCGCAAGTAGAAACCCCAGGTTTATGCGATCGCAATATTCCGATCGGAATGTGAAAAACCCTGTGAACTTACGATCCGAATACTGAACTTTGCAATCTATCAAAATATCAAACTATTGCACCCGTTTGGACAAAATTATGATAGAGACAATAAAAACTAAAAAATTGATAAAAGTTGATAATAAAAAATTTAATTCCCTATAAAAACTGATCACAAGAACAGTATAACAAAAGTTGATAAGCAACAATAGGATAACAAATTTAATACCCTATAGAAGTTGATGACAAGAATTGAGACAAGAACAATATAATAAAAGCAGTAGGATAATCAACAATAGGATAAAAAAAAATTATAAACGATCCAAGATTGTTACTTTATAAAAAATTTGATCACCAAATCAATAGATAAAAACACGCAAATCCGAAGAATCAAACAAAGCTCTTGATACCAATTGTAGGTCCTTAATTTCTTATGATTGTATATGTGTTATGATTATCTAAAGAATGGAAGGAGATGAAAGAACTAGAGAGAGAAAGCTAGAGAGAGAAAGGAGAGAAATGAGAGAATGATGGAAGTGAATTAATGACTAAGTGCTAAACCCCTCCTAACATGCTAGGAGGGAGTATATATAGCCCACCCTACATGTGGGCTATATGGGCTATATGTTAATATATTGGATCACGAGCCCAATACTTGAATATATCGTTGGAGTGACCGATCCTTTCTAAATACGTAAAAACGTATTTCCAACAGTGACTATCAAACTTCATCTTCGGGAGATGTCTTACCAACTCCTTAGAGACTAAAGATTGAACTAAACGCATATTAGAGTGACCTAATCTCCTATGCCAAAGAGTAGAACTATCATCTAAAGTCGCTAGACATAAGTTGTCCTTTGACTTCCTATTGACCTTCATGACATAAAGCCCATGCTTTCTAACACCTTTTCCAATGACTTTTCCATCTTTTACGATTTCACTGTCATATTCCAAAAAGATGACCTTACACTTATTGTCACAAATTTGACCTATACTTAGAAGGTTAAAACCTAAGTTATCTATGTGCTCTACGTTTTCTATAGTCATAGAGTCAAGAGAGACCGTACCTTTGCCAATGATATTACCACGTCTATTACTTGCGAATGTAACGTTACCTCCATCATATTCTTTGTAGTGTGAGAATAAACTTCGATTACCCGTCATGTGTTTGGAACAACCACTATCCTTAATCCACTCGTCGGGCTCTAGATCAATTCCCAAGCATATTTAGGTAACAACACACAAGATCAAACATTTGGTCCCCAATATCTCATGGGTCCAAAATTGTTAGTTCCAAACATCCCTTTCATTTGATTGGGATGCATGAATGAAGGAGACATTCCCCATGGGGAAAAATATTGTTGTTGAAAATTATTCCAATTCATATGGCCATTTTGTTGTCCATAGTTTCTCTTAGGTGTCTTTGATCTTGATCTAGAATTATTATTTTCCTCTTAGGTGTTGGAGTTTTACTTCTAGGTCATGATTTAGCTTGATCATCTCTTTTTGGTGTAGGTGTTCTACTTCTAGGTTTAGATTCATTTCGTACTCTTGGAGGAGTAGATGTTTGTCTAGATAAGTTTCTAGTTCCCATTAGAGGTTACTCAAGGGCTTGTAGAATTTATCTAGAGTAGACTTTTCAATTATAGGTACTTTGACCTTGTTGATAAGAATATGTTTTGGTCCTTCACCTAAAATTGACTTTTCAGAAAGTTCAGGATTTTCACAAAAATCTTGTTCTGGCCGCGGTTCTTTAGCTCCATCCGCGGTTCCATAGCAATAAGGAACCGCCCCATATATTAAAGAACCGCGTACAGGGGAGTGTTTTTCTGAAACCTTAACTTATTTTGGCTCACTGGTTGATGCTTCATTAGTGTTATATCCTAACCCAAGTCTTTCCTTAGAATGAATTTGTTTGTTTAACATATCATCAAGAGCATTAGTACCTCTCAAGAACTTTTCAAGTCTAATGGAGGTGCTCTTAAGGTTTTCATTTTCTTGTCTAAGGTTTTCACATTTTAAGCATCCTAGATCTACTTCTTTATTTTTCTCAAGCTTAGCTAATTTCTCTTTTAGCTCACTAATCTCGTTTTCAAGCTTAGTTCTAGTTGATTTTAGCACTTTGTTCTTTTCAATGAATTTAAGACTAAGCTTATGCAAGTTATTGTATTGACCTTCTAATTCACAATCATCTTGAGAAGAACTATTATTGCTATAATACTCGGTTTCGGAATGTACCTCTTTAGAAGTGTGAACCATGAGACACTTCTCATATTTGGGGTTGTCATCAACATCTTCACCGCTATCGCTCCATGAACCTCCAACAAACGTCGTGTGGTTCTTATCACGTGAAGGCTTAGGAGAATCACCGATGAAATGATTTGGATCACCACATCTAAAGCATTTCCTATCACCTTTATCATCTTTGGCAAATCGGTTTTTGGAGAATCATTTCTTGTTGTTGTTTGGTTGCCTTACGTATTGGCCTCGTCTTTTGAAGAACTTCTTAAAGTCTCTAACCGCCAAGGAATATTCCTCATCATCGCTATCCGAGGAGCTTTCATGGTCACTTTGTGCCTTCTTGGCTTTGAGTGCAAGAGACTTTCTTTCACTCTTAGTTTTCACCATTTTCGAGTCCTTCAAAATTAACATCTCGTGAACCTTCAAGTTACCAATGAGTTCATCGAGTGATAATTTGGCGAGATCCTTTGATTCTTCAATCGTCGTGACTTTAGCTCTCCATTTGGGATGCAACGCCCTAAGAAACTTCCTAACATTGTTCTTGCTAGAGAAACCTTCATCAAGTGCTTTTGGACTAGTAATAATAGTGTTAAATCTAGCAAATGCACTATTAATAGTTTCATCTTCTAAGATGACAAATTGTTCATATTGTTGAACAAGAAGATCGATTGTACTTTCTTTGACTTGGCTATTACCTTGGTGGGTTAATAAAAGAGTGTTTCAAATGTCTTTAGCGGTTTCACACATAAAAATCCTTTCGCACTCTTTCTTTGGTAAAGCATTATAAATCACCATTTTTGCCTCATTATTGTTAGCAAGTTTCCTTTTAGTATCATCATTTGCTTTGTCAAAAGTTACTATCTCTTTACTTTTAGAAACTTCATTATATTGGAATGACAAAAAATCACCATTGGTAATAACATGCCAAAGATCTAAATCTTTTGATTTCACATAAGTCTCAAACCTATTTTTCCAATAAATAAAACTATCGGTTTCAAAAAGAGGTGGTCTTTGCATGGATTGCCCTTCTAGATACTTGTTGGAATCCATAGATCGATTCAAGTTTTAAAATATAATATATTTTAAAAAATCTTGAGCAACCACGCTCTGATACCAATTGTAGAAACTAGAAGGGGGGGTTGAATAGTTTCTTAAAATTTCTTGTTAAAGATTGATTTATAAAAATCCTTTTTCAAAAACTTAAGCTTGAGTATTTATGTGAAACCTTCTTATACACAATATGAACAAGGTATAGTGCAACTAAACTAATAATCACAAGTATAAGTACAACTAAACTAATAATCACAAGTATAAAGAATAATTAATGTAAAGAGATAAGGGATGGAAAGATCAAACCAAACACCAAGGATTTATAGTGGTTCGTCAACGAAGCTCACTCCTCGTTCCTACTCCACTCCTCGTTCCTACTCCACTCCTCGAGTACACCTTACTCGAGATTTCACTAATCAACAAGCTCCTTAAGGTGTAAAAAGGTACACAACGTCGCTTAACCAATTTCCGACTCTAAGCTAAAAGTCGAGCCCTAATCTTAGCTAGGACCAATGTACACCAATATACTTTAAGGACTAAGTATTAACCTTAATACATACACAACTTCCAAATAGACACAACTACTTGGATCTTCACAAAAATTACACAACAATGAATGAATAAGTTTGGATCTTTAATGGATCTTTAAGGTAGACACAACACTTCAAGAATGATAGTGTTCTTCTCTTTGCACTTTGAGAGGAAAAGATAAGAGGAGAAAGATTCACTTCTAAACAAGTAGTAATCAAACAAATGATCAAGGATTTGAGTGATTTAAGAAGTATGAAATAATCTGGAAATGTATGTGCAAAAGAGGTGAATTGAAAGTCTGAGAATGGTCCACTATTTATAAGACAAACATCCAACGGCTATATCTGCCCGCGGTTGTTGATCCCAAACTTAGATCGATTTAGCTTGTGTAAACGAGATTAAATCAAGTTAAACACGTAGAGAAACTTTGTTGTGTATGAAACAATTTAAGTATTATGCGGAATTAATACTTAAACAAGAACACACAAACAATTGTAAAACAAACTTTCACTTGATTGATAATAACAAACTTGCTTACGATGAAAGTATTAAAAGTATGAAGAACCTTATATAAAACATAACCTAAAGGTCTTCTTTTATAGACATAAGAAGCCTTGTACAAGAGTCTACGTATCAGCTATTCTAGGTAAAGATAATTATAGAAAATACATTGTTGATCCTATCTTTACTAGAAACAAACTAGAAACATAATATGCATAGACCATATCTTTCTATCAGTGCTTGTCTTCAACCTATCAACGCTTAACTTCTACCTGTCAACGCTTGATCTGTCAACGCTTGTTTTCTTCTTATCAACGCTTGGTTTCTTCTTGTCAGCGTTCAAGTGTACTGGCTGCATTTTATTCCCAACAATCCTCCCCTAAACTTGATATCTACTCTAGTAATCAAGTTTCTGAATAAAAATTAAGAACTAGGAGGAATCTTACAAATCTTATCATATTGGTAATAAACATGCCTAATCAAATCTTTGGCCACGTCACTTGAATAATCAATCTCCAACTGTGTTGTCTTCATCTTGTCCAAAACTTCTTTGGACATGGGATACTCAGCATCTACAAGAAGATACTCAGCAAACTTTGTAGAGCTCAAATAATACACACCAGCAGCTGAATACAAACGCCATTGAAGACCACTGATATCATCCTCAAGATCCTTCCAAACAGGATCTTCTTCTTCTGGTGCACACATTCTCTTAAATGTTGACCAAAGCTTTATTCCATTGACTGAAGTAGGAGCTTCAGTCTCATACTTGGACAGCAACAACCTCCAAAGGTCTGCCAAGTCTTCCCTATCCATACTTGCAAAGAGAGACATAAGAGTGGTAAATGTGTGTACCTCTTTCCCATATCTGCCAATCTTCCAAAACCCACTTGCATCCTCTTCATAGCTAATGATAGGGTTTCTGGCATCAAGAGGTAACACTTGTACCATATCTGAAGCTTCCATGGGTGAGAGCTTAATGCTCCTTCTAAGAACAGCTTCACTGGGATTCACTTTATTTAAACCTTTAAGGAACTCAAGTGGAACTCCCTTCTTCAAAGGCCTTGGAACAATCATTGCCTTCTGAATCTCCATCTCTTCTACAAGTTCTTCTTTCCTTTCATCTGAAAGAAGTCTAAGAGTATTCATTTCCTGCACTCTTGCCCAAATAGGATAAGCCTTGTACTCCAATTCTCCAAAGGATAATCCCTGCAATTTCTTGAAGGTCCATCCAGTTCCATGACATCTGAGTAACATGTAGTAAAGCTCCCTTCTATCCCTCTTTAGCAGTGAGAAAACATTGCTAGCCTTATGCTTCAGAATTACCTTGCAGTCTCTTTGAAATCTTAGAATAATCTCCAATCCCCAAATTTGGTCTGAAATTGTCAAATCTGGATTCTCCATAATCCTATTCTCCCAAGCATGGTACATCTGAGCAACTTCTAGCATATCATAGTCTACTTGCAATTTTAACTCTCTAAGCTTCTCTCTTGCCAAGTCATCGCCATATTCAAGTCTTTCTGGTTGTTCAATTATCATCACACTTGAATCTGAACTTCCTTCATCACTTCCTTCTTGTTCCTCAAAAGTGCCAACAAATGGTGATTCACCAACCTTCTTCCTTTCTTGTTCCATAAGTTGTGCAGTCAACCTTGAATCAAACTCTACTTGTGATGCATCCTTTGGAACTTCTACTTCTACCATGATTCCTTTACCCTTATCTAATGGATCAATAATGGGTAAAGATGATGATGGTACCTGTGAAGACACTTCTTTGATGATAGTTGATGACTGGAATACATCTACCATATCTGCAGGTCTGTCAACGCTCAAATTCCTTGTGTCAGCCCCTAATTTACTCTTGTCAGCGCTTGGTGTGTCCGCGTCCAAAGTTTGCTTGTCAACGCTCACCTTACTTGTCTCAGCGCCTCTTGTGAACTGCTCCATCATAGCTGTAAAAGACAAGTTCAAGTTTATAGGAGTAACCAAAGATGTATCGAAACCTTATTGATTCTTCAATTCAGTAAGGGCTTTAGCCACACCCAAATATTCTCCATCATATGAGCCTTTGCCACTCAAATCAAATGGCTCTGTAGCAGCTTCATGTGAGCCTTTATCACTCAAATTAACAGGCTCTGTAGCAGCTTCCTCCCCTTTGTAAGAATCCTCCCCTGATGAAAGGACTCTTGTATGCCTTCTCCTAGACTCAGCAGTTTCCAAAACAACAATCCTCTCCCTCAATTGCTTGAGTTCAAGGCCTTGTGTACTGACTGTTTGTACCAGGTCTGCATTTTTCTTTTGCAAGCTAATGAAGACAGCCGTCAATTCCATCATTGTGTATGGTTCCAATCTGCCCTCCTCTAGAATGGGTACTTGACCTCCCAAAGTAGAGTCATGGGGCATGTATGAGGTCTTAAAGATGTTAGGACTGTCTTGGCCTGCATCTAAGCGAGTACCAATAGTCCCAGCCTCATCCATAGCACCAACCACACTTGTGGTGGTGGTTCTCTCTGCAACATGGCTAGGACCACTAGAGGAGAACACTCCAGTAGTCCTTGGGCGTTTCTGCAACCTATATTCAGGTGGTGTAGAAGATGATGTGGATTGGGTGGTAGTTTGAAGGTTAAGGGGTGTTTGGGTCCGTGAAGGAAAAGTGTCAATGTTTGGATTACTTGTGTCAACGCCAACATTTAACGTATCAGCGTTGAAGGATTCTTGGTCAATGTCCATGTGTTGAGGTGAAGGTAAAGGTTCTGGTATTGGGTCAAGTTGTGGTTGTGGGTCTGGTTGGGGTTGTGTTGCTGCAATAACAGCAAGCATAGCTTGGGTAAGGGGTAATTCACGGTGAGGGGTGAGTTCATCTTACTAAAAATAGCTTTCTTTTGCACAGGGATCTCATAAAAATCATCATGATCCCTTGTGCAGGAATTTTGCACATCAAAAACCATTTGCAAAAATATGGGATAAGCCAAAGTCATCTTATTCCCTTTGTTTTTACACATGCCATCAAAAATTAGTTTTGAAAATTAAACTTTTAACCATTTGTAATGCACACAATTGCACTAGCAACTGATCTGTTAATTTCATTATGTGCAGTACATTTGGGACTCAAACATTGAAGGATGACATGTATGAGGTACTTCCAGGCTGGGGGAAATTCTTGTTTATGATATTTATTTAAAGTACCCTCATCAGGGAAAGGATACCCCAAAGCCCGAAGTCCTTGTTCTATTTCATTAATGGGGAGAGTGGTTATACCATCTGCATCATTAAGATGCAAAGCCTGGCGAACCAAGGCTTCAGTAACCACCCAAGTACGCCCATGAACAATAGCTGTTAATGTAGTCACATTATTAATTGTTGAGGAACTAACAGTGTTCCAAAACTGTTTAATATGAGTGACATGGATGAGAGGAGCATGAGAAAGTGCATACCTAATTGGAGATGCATTCAAATATGCCACCATCTGGGTGTATTGTGGAAACAAAGTATCATCAGCCTCCAAATAAGCAATCATGTTGTGCTGACTTCTGAATCCCAATACCAAGTCACTTGGTTTAAACTTTGGAGCCATTGTTGAAGAAAGCTGTTTGTGAATTATTGATGAAAGATGAATTATAGGAGAAAAATTGTTAGACAAGAATATGAAGTACCCTGTTTAAAAATAGGATCCAAATATATAGGAGAGATAGGCACATGTGACTGGTCAAAAATAAGGCAAGTATTTTCAAAATATAATGATGAAAATATTGAAAAGAAAATAAGTTATCTTGTGCATTAATTAAAAGTTATCTACTCCCAAAATTACGGCCCCAAAATTCGTCAAAAATAACAACTGGGTAGGTCCCAATGAGTGTCAACGGTCAAAAATAACCCATCAACGCCCAACGGCTATATTCTTGTCAACGTTTGCCAAAGCCATGTCAGCATCTATATTGGTCATAACAACGCTTGGAAATATACTTGTCAGCGTCCAAAAATAAAAATAATAAAAATAAAAAATGACCTTAACAAAGTAATTTATCCTAATGAAGAGAACCTATAAATTGAAAATTATTATAGGGAGACGAGCATTGTCCAGTTATGCACACTTGCTTATGCAAGATAGACATAACAGTCCTCTAGTGTCCCTTGCTAACCAAAATTCTTAACAATTAAGTTATCTCATAAAATCCTTTGTAACTCCCAGGTAAACCCATTATAAATCATACCCAAGTCTCCCAACAGACCACATCCAATTCTAGGCCAAAAAGGTCTTGGCAGCATGCATAGTATGTCAACTTTGCATGCTACAGTGCCTCATGATTTAGTAAACTAACTCATACTCACCAGTAGACACAATCTAAAATTGTGATAAGAGTATTATATGAATACCCAAAAGTCCTAAAGGTTTCTAAAACCTCCCCTTAAACTGTGATACACAAGTTGCCAAATAATATGCATGTAAATAAAAATTTATGTCAAGATAGGAATATTAATATTCCAACCATCATCCATAAATTGAAACATGCTCCAATGATTCTCCAAGGATCCATAAGCAACTCTGTATCCAATGGTACAATACTAACAACGCCTGCACACTTAGATCAAAAACCACAAAACTAACATGTTGCTGACAACGTCACGATAACACTTATCAGCGTTAAGATAACCTTTGTTAGCGTTAGACAAATATAGTGGAAAATCTAACTTTTCAAAAAGACCAATAACAATGCATATCCTGTACATACTTCTACAATATGACCCCAAAACACATATTAAGTGAGATTTATCATTCCAATACTTGTTACCAAGTATTGAAACCTTCCAGTATCAAAAGGTTTAGTAAATAAATCAGACACATTATCTTCTGTGTCAACCCTATCTGGTTGAATTAAACCCTTTTCAAGACAATCTCTTATAAAATGATGTCTAATTTCTATTTGTTTTGTTTTAGAGTGATGTACAGGATTTTTAATAATGCATAAAGTACTGTTATTGTCTACAAAAATCTTGGTATGCATGAAATTATACCCATAATCCAACAGCTAGTTCTGAATCCATTATTCTGCTTCAGTTGTAGAATTGGCCACCACTGTTTGTTTCTTGCATTGCCAAGATATCAACCTACTCCCAAGAAACTGACATCCACCAGTTGTGGATTTTCTATCAAATTTATCACCACCATAGTCACTGTCTGAATATGCAATAAGCTCCAATGGTGCATCTTTTGGATACCATAAGCCTAAATCTGGATAACATCTAAGGTACCTAAAGATTCTCTTGACAGCATGAAGGTGATACTCTTTGGGACTCACTTGATGGCGTGCACATGCACACACAGCAAACATAATGTCAGGTCTTGAGGCTGTGAGATACATCAATGAACCAATCATTGATCTATAGTGCCTGACATCCACATCTTTTCCATCTCCAACTTTTCCCCAAGGGTGTTCTCTATCCATAGGAGTACTAGCCCTTTTCTCATGTGGAGAAAAGCCAAACTTCTTCAAGATTTCAGCTACATATTAATCCTGAGAGATGAAGATACCATCTTCTTTCTGCTGAACTTGTAACCCTAGAAAGAAGTTCATCTCCCCCATTGCACTCATCTTGAATTTGTCTGTCATAAGCTTGGAAAAGTCTTCACTCATCTTTAGGTTTGTTGAGCCAAAGATGATATCATCCACATAAACTTGAACAAGTAAGACATCCTTACCAGTCTTCTTTGTAAATAAGGTCTGGTGTATGGTGCCCCTTTAGAATCCATTTTCCACCAGATAGGTGGACAATGTGCCATACCATGCTCTTGAGGCTTGATGAAGTCCATACATAGCTTTCTTGACTCTATATACCTTGTCTGGATGCTCTGGATCTTCAAAACCAGGAGGCTGCATTACATAAACCTCCTCAACAATTGTGCCATAAAGGAAAGCACTCTTCACATCCATTTGATAGACAATAAAGCCCATGCAGGAAGCATAGGCTAGAAATATCCTTATAGCCTTAATCCTTGCAACTAGTGCAAAGACCTCCTCATAGTCTATCCCTTCCTCTTGTGTATATCCTTGAGCCACTAAACGTGCCTTGTTTCTGACCACAATGCCTCTTTCATCTTTCTTGTTTCTAAGAACCCATCTTGTCCCAATAGGTCTGACATATCTAGGACAATCAACCAACTCCCAAACATCCTGAATAGCAAATTGGTGAAGCTCATCCTGCATTCCTTCCACCCAACTTGGTTCTTTGAGAGCATCAAAAATCTTCTTGGGTTCCTGTTGTGACAGAAAACACGCAAACAAACATGCTTGACAAGAGGGCTATCAACCTTCTTGTGTATGTTGGCAATAAATCCTCCAAGATTCTAATGAGATCTTCTAGTTTGAACAGGAGACATCACATCATCAATAATTAGAGAAGAGGGGTGATCCTTCATTGTAGAAGTAAGAACTCCTCCCTCAACAAGTTTGTTGTCTTCAATCTCATCTTCCAAGTTAACAATATCTTCTTCAGACTCCCTTCCATCATCATCTGTATGAACCTCTCCATTTCTGCTTGAATGTTCACCTTGTTCAAAATTAGAAGAGAAAATATGGTCAAAGGAGTTGTCAACGCCTGAACCAAGGTTGTAAGCTTTTGGGCCATCAACGCCTGAACTAGAGTTGTCAACGTTTGAGCCATCAACGCCTGAATTTGTCTTGTCAGCGCCAGATTTTCCTTTGTCAGCGCCTGAAAGACCATGCATGTTGTTAACTAGTGATACTTGGGGACCACCATTTTCCTTTCCAGTAGCAGCAGCAGCAAAAGCATTTGTCCATATGGGAATAGTAACATACTCAAGTATGGGTGATGACTTGTCTGCTTGTGATCCAACCTCTTCATTAACCTGTGTACCTGAAACATCAACAACTGGTTCTTCTACAGCACTTGAAGTGACCTTCACAATGTTTGGATTAGTAACAGGCATATAATTCAAAGTCCTAGAGAGAGGTTCCAAGTCAAATAACCAATTTGGACCACTTTTAGGATCACTAGGTTTACTTTCTAAAAACCTAACATGTACCTTTTCAAGTATACGTTTTTCCTTCTTAATCCTTTACTCTGCACTGAATAACCCATGAAGTAGCCTTCATCACCTTTAGCACTAAATTAGTGATGAGACTGCTTTTATACATAGTCTCATCGTCCAAATAGGGCTTAAAATGCATTAAATATCATCAAAATACCCAAATATATGCTTGTGTTTGTTGCTTGTGTATTTTAGGTACGGATATTGAGAAAATGACAAAAGATCACAAGAATCATTCAAAAACGAACACGGGCAACGAAGCCGCACAATGAACCAAGCCCTAGTGAAGAATTTTCCAAAGAAAACCCTTGAAGATTTGAAGAATTATGAAGAAGGGTCCTCCAATATGGAAGAATTGACACTTTATACCCTTGTATCTTCATAATTACAAGTTTGGTCCCTAAAGTTTGTCAAAATTACAAAAAGGACCCTTAACTTTGTAGAATTGGCAAATTTAGTCCCTCAACAAAACTAAATTGTCAATATTGGTCCTCCAAGAAGTCAACAAATAAGTCAAAACCTTGAAGAATGAAGAAAATGCCAAAATCAGTCCTTCAAATATCATGAATTGGCATATCTAGTCCTTGAAACAAGTTTAAAAACTTTGTACAATTGGCAAATTTAGTCCCTCAACAAAACTAAATTGTCAATATTGGTCCTCCAAGAAGTCAACAAACAAGTCAAAACCTTGAAGAATGAAGAAAATGCCAAAATCAGTCCTTCAAATATCATGAATTGGCATATCTAGTCCTTCAAACAAGTTTAAAAACTTGTTGTGCCATTTTTGACAACTCAGCCAAAGTATTTACAAAGAAAGAAAGATATTGAGTTGTTTTTAAACAAAGTAAAGAAGTTAAGAGAGTTGGGGGACCATTTCTACCAGACAACACAACTCTCCCCACCCAACCAGCACCCTCCAGGTCACCCACTCCCACTCCTCCACCAATCACCATCCTCCCCTTCACCACGTCACCATTCCACCAGGTTAATAAACCCATTTATTAATCCTTCCCTCCTAAACACATTTTTAAAAAATCATTAACCCAAAAACAGATTTAAACAACCCCTTAATCCTACATAAACCCTAATTTTCCAAGACCCAATTAACCTTAAAACAAAGGGTTTTACACCTAATCTTTCCAGATCATTAATTAAACCTACCTTAAACCAATCCCAACTCCCAAATAACCCGTCACTCTCACCCATGTGATACCCTGGCCCTCCCCTGCACAAGCAAACAAAGGGGTGACACCTGATCAACAGCTCCTAGCATTTTCGTGTTCCCCAAAGGATGATTGAACGCCTAGGATCATTTCTACACTACTGGCATCCCACAACAATCCAAATGATCATCACATGGATCTCTTGACCAAATTCAAAAACAAGAATCTTCAATGAGATATCCGAATATCTCAAGGGCAAAACTGGAAAATCCCATTTAGGGTTTAGTTGTTCTTCTTTTTAGTTCTAGAATGTTTGTAAGCCTCTATATAAAGGCACATAGGTTTACATTTTCACTTGTTCTTGTTTTCTTTTTCCTTGGTCAAGCAAGTGTAAATCCCTTTCAATTTGAATGAAACTAGTGTGTTTGTTGTGACGAAAAAGATCAAGACCCATTTTACTTTTCCTTGCATATTTACATTTTGAAGTTGTGATACCATTATTCAGTTTTTTTGTTTTGTTTGGAAACTAAAGTAAAACAAGTTCTTAATTATTTGTCCAAGCTTTTTGAACTGATCATATGAGCCTGATATTCTTGTTGAATATCAAGCTCAACTGAGGTTTAAATTGTTTGTTGATTGGGTTATTGTTGAGATTTTCAGAAAATTAAAAATTAGTTTTTTTATTTTTGCCAAATAAGTCATAGGCAGCTTAACTGATAAGCTGGCTTATTAGCTTATTTGACTTGTGAACAGCTCACCCTTCTGTTTCTTTTCTTTCTTAGCAGGTTCATATAATCTCATCCTTTTTGAAGACATATTGGGTGTATGTGTCTAGTTAAGACCATCACCAGCATATCTCTACTAAGCTACTTGTTCTATAAGCCATAAGCCCAGCTATAAGCTGATGGGAGATGGCATTGATGCCATAGTGGGGCCTGGATGTGGGTCCCACAAGGTATAAACCTTGATCTCTATTGTTTTCAAGTTTTATATGTGATTTGTGTGATTTTGTGGAATTTGTGAAAAACCTGGTATTTGTTCATTTAACTTATTGATTTATGCTTGTTAGATGTTAGTATGCATGTTATAGGTCATTAGGACAAGTTTGATTAGGTTTAAAAGGTATTTGGTTTGAAAAAAGTGAATTCTTAAAAATTAAAGGGTGTTTGGGATTAGGGATTTAAGGGGCTTAAAGGTTTATAAAGCTGTTAAAAACCACTCAAACTCACTCTCTTTGGTGTATTTAGTGCAAGTGTCTTGTTCTTGTTAGTTTGTAGTGCTTAATCAGAAGTTTGTATGCCACAAGTAGCATAAAAATAGTCAAACACATTAAGTGCCTTGTTCATGCCTGTTTTGTGAAATTTTGTGCCATCAAAGCTTGTTAATTGTTAGAGAATAGGTCAATATAGGATTGCATCAAGTTTTTATGTGATTTGGGTAACTGGTATGCAAGATTTTAAGCTTTGAAATTCATTTTTTTGCATATAAACAAGTTACCCTTCATCAGTAAACATTAAGCTTCATTAGTAAGCTTTTTGAATTTTGTGCTTGATTTTGTGTGGTGGTTTGTGTTTTGCTTGTTATATTTGACTCTCTACACTCAACTGAGTGTAGGGGTGCCCATATTGTCCATCAAACACCATCAAATCTCACTAAGCAAGCCCTCTTGTTCTTTCTTCACTTGTGAAGATACGTTTTTTTTTACTTTTCTTGTTCATCAGTTAACACAATGCTTAACTAGGCATTGTTTTTATCCTAGTAGCTTGATTCTAGTTTGTTTTTGATTAAAAGTTTGTTTAGATTAAGTTAAAGTCATTGTTTTTGAGTATTTAAAGTTTAAAAAAGAAAAAAAAAGTTTTTTGTAAAAAGGACGTGGCCAGGACTCGAACCTGCGCCACTCCTCTCACACTCCAACGTGATAACCAGTTGCCCTAGGGTCTTTGACTGGTTATCACTTGGACTTTTAAATACTTAAGGAGTTCTTGTTTGTAGCTTATTTAACTCATCATCTTAGTAATAAGCTGATTTCAGCTTATTCTCTTTAGGTTTTTACAACTTAGCATTTTTCCATTGTTCTTCTCTAGGTTTAGGACTTTTTGGTTAAAAAAAAATATTTTTCACGTGTTTAATTAATTTACTAGGATTGTTTTAAGTTTAAATTTTGAAAAGTAAATAAAAAATAGGAAAAGGTATTTTAAAAATCTGGAAAAATAGTTTTTAGGTTTTTAACTATATTTTTTAGGTTTACAGCCATTAAAGTTTTCATTTTAGCTAATTTCTGATTTTATATGATTTTAGGGTTTTTAACCAACTTTGGAATTTAATATAAAATTATTAAAAAGGTTTTGGAAACTTTTGATTGCATTTCTGTCCTATTTACATTATTCTAGATTTTTGGTAATTTTTTAGAATTTTTTTATAAACTTTGATTTTTTTTGAATATTTTAATATTATTTTATTATTAAAAATTGAAAGTCTGATTTTCTAAGTTTTTACATTTTTCCTAGATTGTAGACACTTGATTAGGAATTTTGTAACTTTCCAAATATTTTTAGGTCTTTTCAATTATTTTATAGAATTAATTTAAGTTTTAATTGATTTTAGTAGTTTTTAATTGTTTAAAAATAGTTTTATTTGGTTTTAAAATTTTAAAAAATACTTTTTAGCTTAATTAGAGTATTTTTTAGGCTTACAAACTTTAGAATCTTGTTTAGGGCTTTTTAATAATTAATTTTGATTTTTAGGGTTTTAATTAGCATAAAAAAGTCATTGTCTAATTAATTAAAAGGTTTAGCAAGTTTGGATTTTTTGTAAACTCTTAGAATATTATTGTGGATTTTTAGTAATTTTTAGGAATTTTTAGGTTAAAATTTTAAATTTGGTGCTTTTTACGGTTTTACTTGATCGACCTTTTCGTCTTATTATAATACGTCATCATAACCGTCTTTCTCTTCTTACCCATTTCTATTTTCTTTTTCTCAATATAATCACAAATCAAAATCAATTCATTACACAACGCACTAGCCTCCTTGGGAAACGAACTTGAACTTCATTGGGTCATTAGTGCTCGGTTTTCCTAAACCGACACTTAAATACTTGCCACTTTTGTTGCTCTTTTCCTAAAGGGTAGCAAAAACACTACATCATTTTGGCGCCGCTGCCGGGGAGGCGTGTTGTGTTTTGATTGGAATTGTTGTTTTTATATACTAACCATAATTAGTATTTGTATTAGTAGCACTCTACTAATACATATTATCGGTTTTTGGTTTTTGTGTGAATACTATTACTATATTGTATACGTAGAACAATAAATTCACAAGTACTCCAAATACGTGAGAAATCACAACCTTAACTTGGGAGGTCATTACCCAATCATTGTATTTGAATCTCAAACCAAAGAAAAAGGCAAAAATAGATAAATACTTTCGTGAAGCTTAATCTTGAAAAATACAAACTATAAGGTGGGTATAAGGCGGATATTATAAAATATATCCTAAGGAAAAAGGCTCTTAAGTGCTTCGCGCCGCCTCGTTTCCCCGCTTGCTTGTGAGTATTTGATTTTGAGAGCTAATCGAGGGTTTTGCCGCCCAAAGTATTATTACATATCATATATATTTTCTTGGTTTCATTGATTAAACCCTCTTGAACGATTTGGTGTTCCACCATCGTTCTAAAGTCATCGAAGGCGTTCACTTCACGTGATCGTTTTCATTCCTTGAGGCTTCTTTAATCAAGAGATTTGATTAAGGAGGAGATTTGTAGATTTTTGTCTACTTAATACATTCACCAATTTCCAAAAAGGTTAATACAATCAAAAACCACAAAAAAAAATTTGAAAAATACAAAACACCAAAAAGAATCTTCTTTGCTCGTCCCCTCGTTGTACGTGACGTTTATGCTAACTCGTAATCAAGCAAGACGTGCACGTAAACGAAAGAATAAAACTCCCACTCCAAATCATTCTAGTGAGGAGTCTCCTATTGACGAACCCATTGTAAGAGAAGCACCAACCATGGCGAATCGAACTATGATGGAGTTACTTCAAGCACCCACCGAGGGTTATGGAGAGGCTATTGTGATTCCCGCTATCCTTGCGGAGAATTTTGAGGTGAAAACGGGTTTGTTGTCGATGATCCAAAACAACAAATTCCGTGGTGATGAGAAGGACAATCCCCACAACCATATCCGCCAATTCAATCGTCTTACCGCCACTTGCAAGTTTAAGGATGTCTCGAATGACTCGATTAAGATGATGCTTTTTCCGTATTCCTTAGCGGGGCCCGATAAAATTTGGTTAGAGAAAGAGCCACCCAATTCTATATTGACATGGAAGGATCTCGTATCTAAGTTTGTGAACCAATTTTTTCCGCCCTCTAAGACTACGCACTTGAAAAACGAGATTTCAAAGTTTTCACAAGAATTTAATGAAAGTTTTTCAACGGCTTGGAATAGGTTTAAGGAAATGTTACATGAATGTCCTCATCACGGTTTTTCCGACTTGCATCAAATTGACACGTTTTACAATGGACTTAATGATCATGAAAGGGATTATTTGAATGTCGCCGCGGGTGGTAATTTTTTGTGTAAAACGGTTGAGGAAGCTTTGGTGATAATTGAAAATAGATCTAAGGTGTATAGTCCTCGTAGCACGTCTAGTGTTCGTAAGGCTTCGTCTTCGACTTCACCTTCATTGTCTACTACCATCGATGCTTGCCAAATTGAGGCGAACTTGGAAAATAAGATTTTTGATAAGTTGAAAGGACTTTTGATTGAGTTTAAAGTTGGTGAACAAAGTGCTCCCGCTACGGCTAAAGCGGTTGAGGTTTCTTGCATGTATTGTGGTGGAGGTCATGATTTCTCCGAGTGCATTACCAACGGTGGTAACACTTCGAGTGCCTTCGCGGCCACGGGAAATTACAACCAAAACGGTCAAATTTCCCGCTCTAATCAAATGACTCCGCCGGGTTTTGGTTCAAATCAAAATGCTAACAACAACTATCGCAACAATCAAGTTGGTTTCAAAAACAATTACAACAAGGGAAACTATGGGAATCAAGGGGCTAATAATCAAGTTTCAAACAAAAATCAAAATGATTTTCAAAACAACAACAAAAGTTTGCAAACATTGAAAGATCTTCCAAGTGAGTTTGTTGAATATGCTAGTGGGAATGATGTTAGGTTTGACAATATTCAAAGAGAAATCATTAGCCTAAGATCCGAGTTTAAGAACGACTTGAAGAAAGAGTTGAAAAATGAGTTAGCAAATGAACTAAAAATCCACACCAACAAGATGGAAGGAAATGTCACTAGGTTGCAACAAAACCAACAAAAAAATGGAACAAGGGCAACATGAGATTAAACAAGAGATGATTAAGGCTGAGAAAAGGTAAACCGAGGCCGTATTGAGGCAATCCAATTTTGAAGATAAAATCTCATCTATGTTTGAGGCAATAATGTGTAAACCGTCTTCGAGTAGTCTTCCTAGCAACACCATATCCAACCCTAAGGGTGAGATGAAAGTGATTACCACACGTAGTGGTAAGACACTTAAGGAACCGACTCCTCAACCAATTACTCCTACGGAGGAAGCAATTGATGAAGAACCCGAGGTGGTGGTCCAAAAGGAGCATGTCCCAATCCCACGAAGTACCGCTCATGCCACACCTACGGTTGACCCATTACCATCATTGGAACCCGAGATTCCAAAGGCTATGCCTACTATGCCTCAACCCACACCACCTTTGCCCTATCCATCGAGACTTAGGAAGGAGAAACGTCAAGAGCGCGACAATTACCAATTTGAGATTTTTATGAAAATGTTTCGTGATTTGCACCTTAATGAGAGTTTCGCCGATGCTTTGGTCATGATGCTGATGTAGTTCTTTTGCAACCCTTTAGGAAAAGAGAGGCAAAGTAGTGGTAAGCGTTAAGTGTCGGTTTAGGAAAACCGAGCACTAATGACAATACAAGTTCGTTTCCCAAGGAGGCACGTGTGTTGTGTAATGAATGATGATTAATGTTTGTGATTATTAACAAGAAGAAAAGAGAATAGAAATGAGAAAGGAAAGAAAAGACGGTTACGAAGACGGGTCGAGCTAAGACAAAAATGCGTTCACGTAAAACCGTAAAACTACAAAAATTAAAATTTTAACCTAAAAATTCCTAAAAATTACTAAAAATCCACAATAAAATTCTAAGAGTTTACAAAAAATCAAAACTTGCTAAAACCTTTTAATTAATTAAATAATGACTTTTTAATACTAATTAAAGCCCTAAAAATCACAATTAATTATTAAAAAGCCCTAAACAAGATTTTATAGTTTGTAAACCTCAAAAATAACCTAATTAAGCTAAAAAGTATTTTTTTAAAATTTTAAAACCTAATAAAACTATTTTTAAACACTTAAAACTATTAAAATCTATTAAAACTTAAATTAATTCTAGAAAATAAATGAAAAGTCCTAAAAAGATTTGGAAAGTGACAAAATTCCTAATTATGTGTTTACAATCTAGGAAAAATGAAAAAAGTAGAAAAAACAAACTTTCTATTTTTAGTAATAAAATAATATTAAAATAATCAAAAAAATAAAAAGTTTATAAAATAATTCTAAAAAATTACCAAAAATCCTAAATAATGTAACTAAGATAAAAATGAAATTAAAAGTTCCTAAAACCTTTTTATTAATTTTATATTAAATTTTAAAGTTGATAAAAAAACCCTAAAATCAAATAAAATTAAAAATTAGACTTTTTGAAAACTTTTTGTGATGTAAACCTCAAATATATAAATCAAAACCTAAAATCTATTTTTCTAGAAATTAAAACCTAATTTAACTATTGTTAAACTAATTAACAAAATACGGCTAAAGAAAAATGAATAAAAAATAAATAAAGAAAGGGAAAAAATCCAAACTTGTCCAGAAAAATCCTAAACTATATAACTTTCCTAGGAAAAATGAAAATGAGCTAATAAGCTTAACCAATAAGCTAAAATAAGCTTAAAAGGTCACGGCTTATTTATGAAAAGCCAAAACCAAACGTGCTTAAGTATATTTCAAATGCAACCCTAGCAGTCAAAGACCCTAGGGCGCAATGGTAACGTGTGTGTGTGGTGAGAGGAGTGGAGCAGGTTCGAGTCCTGGCCACGTCCTTTTTGTTCTTTATTTTTTTTAAAAAAAAAACTTTTTAAAACACATATCTGTGACACTTTTAAACTCAAATTCACAAACACAAGTCCAATTCCAACAAGATTAAGTCAAAAAGAGTCAAAAACTGGCTGAGTTCAAGATTCCAAGAACACAAACAAATAAGTGAATCTTCACTTGTGAAAATATCAATCAAGAGGACTTGAATTATGGATTTGTGGTATTGTTTTGTTGGACAATAGGCACCTCTATACTCAGTTGAGTATAGGGAGTCAGAATACACACAAAACAAGCAAGATCAAACAGCAAATCAAGCAAATGCACAAAAACAAGTTACTGATTAAGCCTTGTGTTGACTGAGAGTATGTTACTGATGCATTTGACACAAAAATGATTTTGAAACCTCAAATTTTGCACAAAGATAACAACTAGCATTCAACCAATCACAAAACCTACTTAGACCTATAATCCTAACAGATTTCCAAACTTGGAGGCAAAAATCATGCAAAATCTGGCAAGAAAAAGATACTTACTGATTTTGCCAACTAGAGCCAATTTTTATGCATACAACTTGATTGAAAACTTTACCAACCTAAGAACTAAACTATCATGCACCCTACAAATACCCTAGTGAATGATTAAAACAAGATTGCAGGCAAAATCTGATCTATTTAACCCATTTAAAGTCCTAATCCAAACACCCCTTAAGAAACTGAAAATGAAACTTCTCAAAGCAAATCTCAATAAAACACAACCAATCTGATTTTTGAGACTTCTAACATGTATATAACACCAAGTAACCTCAAATCAAACCACATAAACAGCTATGCATGCTGATTTCACATAACTCATGCAAATCACACCATATAGAAAACTGAAAATGAAACAAGGGTTTTACCTCAAGGGACCTACATCCAGGTCTCTTAGTGGTTGAAGAACCACCTCCCTATAGGCCCGGGCCTATGCAGAACCTTGATCAAAACTCAAGCTTCAATACCTGCTAAGAGAAAATGAAAACTCAAGAAAAATACACTTACTAATTTTTACCAAACTTTTTGAAACCTTAAAATCAATCAACCTTGGAACCTTTAACACGTTTTAAAATCAATTTCAATATTCAGAAATCCAAAATCCGTGGCCACTTTCACTTTCTTGGACTTAAATTTCTGAAATCAAAACCTTTTATAAAACCTTTTTGAAACTTAAACACACAAAGTGTTACACAAATATGATATGGAACTTAGATTTTCACTCAACAAGCATTTACCAACTTTTAAAACAAGTAAAAAAGGATTACAATTTCAACACAAGAAAATACCAAACTTTTAATTAATTCAAAAAGGAATTACAATTTTGGAGTAAAAATCTGGAACAAAGCCCTACTCACATGTTGAGAGGTGCTTTTATAGGCATAGTTGAACCATCTAGAACTGGAATAAAAAATAATAAACAGAAAAACCCTAATGCTTGGAAAATCCGAAATTGCCCTTGTTCTTTGACTTGAATTTGGTCAAAAAGTTCCATGTGAAGATGCCAGCTCTTGTTATGTGATCTTAGACGTCCATTTGAACTTGGGGACCAAGGGGAATATGTGGGACGTTGGTTTGGTCGGGTGTAGGGTTTTGAGGTAAAGGGACGGGTGCAGGGGAGGGTCCCACAAGACACATGGGTGTGTCTTGTGGTGGTTTGGTGTGTGGGTTTAAGTGAGAAAGAGGGTAATTAGGGATCTGGAAACACTCAACTCAAACCCCTTTGATTTAAGGCCAATTAGGTCTGGGTTTGATTAGGGTTTAAGGGTGATTAAGGTGGGGGATTTAATCTATTTTGGGAATAAACAGATTTAAAAATCTGTTTGGTGGGAAAGTGGGAAAGTTTGACTGGGGGGTTTGACCTATTTAAAAAACTGGTGGGTTGGTCGGGTATTGGTTGGGTGGGGTTATGGGTATTCGGGTGGGTAATGGTGAGGTGTCAAACTGTGACTGGATGGGTGGGATTGGTTGTTTGGCAGTTTAGGTCCCCAAAGGTTCACTTTTTCTTCATGTTGTATTAAATGGCATCAACGCCCAATTTACACATGACAACTTTGGAGTACTTGTCATTTTTTGCACTAAAGGTTTCCAAACTTTTATCAAGGACCTTTAATGCATATTCTTCATTTTCCAAGGGCTTTTCTTGTATAGTCTTCAAACTTTAGGGACCCTATTCATAATTTTGAATATTTGAGGGGTATAAAGTGTAAATCTTCAATAGTTGAGGGACTAAAGTTGCCAATCTTCAATTCTTCAAGGGCATTTTTGTAAAATCCAAACTTGGGCCCGGTTCATTGTGCGACTTCGTTTCTCGTGTTCGTTTTTGAATGATTCTTGTGATCTTTTGCCATTTCCTCAATATCCGTACCTAAAAATACACAAGTAACAAACACGAGCATATATTTGGCAGTTTTAATGATATTTTATGCATTTTAAGCCTGATTTGAACGATGAGACCATGTATAAAAGCAGTCTCATCACTCCCCCATACTAAACCATTGCCGTGCCCTCACGCAATGCTAGAATAAAGTATCGTAGCACCTCCAAAATTTATTTTATTCACTTTATTGAAATGATAAACTAGCTACTCTACTACTATTGCTACTACTTGCGTTTTAGACATAATGTATGATTTTCATCGCAAAATGGGACGTTTAGGTTCATAGAATAAGAACACGTGAATGCTTCGTTAGAAATAATTTCATCGTCCTCGATTTTCACCCCAATTCCATGCCAAGCGTGCAACGAGATCATTGTCATTATAAGTTATTAATGCTAACACTACTCATATGCCCTAATCACGTACTTATTCTCCCATTATTCCTAAGTTGTATCTCTTATATTTTATTTTGTCTTAATGATCACGAGGATACATTGTTGACTTATGCGATAATAGAGATTTAGGTCTAAAAATAGAGTCCTAACGGTGTAACTAAGACCATCAAATCAATAACCCCTCCTAATAGACAACGATGTTAAAAATTAAGTTGACAAGAAGAATCGATAAACACGGTTTTATAACGGTTTTGAACATGAGACTTATTACCAAGACTTTTATACGCTCCCTAACGGAAGGGCCTTATTATCTTTGGTTTACCTCCATCTTTTATTCAACTTCGCCATGAAGCTTTTATTATGACTTCGGTCTTGCCTTGCCTTTTATTATCCGCCTCATCGGTGGTTTTATTAGCCAAAGACGTATATCCTCACGCTAAAGCGAATTTTGGATCTTTAAAGCTTCGAAGATTAAGGCTTGATTCACTTTCAATTTTGCATAGATTTTAGGCCTTGTGGGGCTTCAAATTGTTTGCTAGATTTAGGTGAGCACTTGAAATCTTATTATTGGGTGAAGCTTTCGATTATTAGGGTGCCAATACTTCAAACCGTGACGCTGGCGATACCTTAATGTCTTCGCAAT